>CM024272.1:5111594-5205927 GCA_013621005.1 Aeschynomene evenia | reverse complement strand
CATTCCCTGATCACGTATTTAAGCTTACAAGGCTCTCTATGGTCTGAAACAAGCTCCCAGAGCTTGGTACGATAGATTGAGCTCCTTCCTGCTTAAAAACGGATTCTCAAGAGGGAAAAGTGGACACAACTCTCTTTACACTCTCAGAAGACTCTGGCTTCTTGATTGTCCAGATTTATGTTGATGACATAATATTTGGCGCAACCAATGAATGCCTTTGCAAAGAATTCTCCAAGCTTATGCAAGGTGAATTCGAGATGAGCATGATGGGAGAATTAAAATTCTTCCTAGGATTGCAAATCAAGCAAGAGTCAGAAGGGACTGTTATCCACCAAGAGAAGTATACCAAAGAACTTCTGAGGAAGTTTCTGATGGATAAGGCCAAACCCATGAGCACTCCCATGCATCCCTCTCAAGTAATTGACTTGGATGAAGATGGTGAGAAAGTTTCAGAAAGCAACTATCGAGGGATGATTGGCTCACTTCTCTACTTAACTGCCTCCAGACCAGATATTCAACTTAGTGTTGGGATCTGTGCTAGATTCCAGTCTAAGCCTAAGCAATCACATTTAACTGCAGTTAAACGAATTTTACGATATTTAAGTGGAACTACTATCTTGGTCTTGGGTACGAGAAAGGTTGTTCTTCTGATGTTGTAGGATATTGTGATGCTGACTACGCTGGAGATAGGATCGATCGCAAAAGCACAAGTGGCTGCTGCTGCTTCTTTGGAAAATGCTTTGATCACTTGGTCTTGCAAGAAGCAAAATACGATCGCCCTATCAACTGCTGAAGCTGAATATGTGTCTGCTGCGAACTGCTGTTCTCAGATGCTCTGGATTAAGAATCAGCTACTTGATTATCAATTAAGGTACACCAAAATTCCTATCCTTTGTGATAATACAAGTGCTATCAACTTAGCTAAGAATCCTATTCAGCATTCTCGATCTAAGCACATTGATATAAAACATCATTTTATTCGGGATCATGTGCAAAAAGGCGACATTGAACTCAAATTTGTGAATACTGAGGATCAAATCTCAGATATATTTACAAAGCCTTTACCCGAGGATCGTTTCAATGTTCTGAAAGGACTTCTTAAGTTAAGACGTTTCTAAGTACTTTGAAATTAGAATTTTTCTTAGAAACCCCCTTTAGTCCTAGTTTAGACTCTGAGACAACAAAATAGAACTAAGCTTCTGAGCTAGAAGTAGGATAAACACAGAAAACTCTATCTGAGAAAATTTGTTCTCAGAAGACTCATCCCTCAGAAAGGAGATCTTCTGAAACATTTCTCAGAAGGAGCATCCCTCAGAAGGACCACTTCCCTCAGAAGGGTACCTTCCGAGAAACAAGTTACCAACGGTAACTTTTGGGACAAGCGTCAGAAACGGCTAGTTACAAGCCAGTTCTATAAATACTCAAGGCATTGTTCCAGTTGAGCACTTTGCGCTTAAAACATACCAAAACTCTGCCAAATCCTCTCCTCGCTTTCCAATCTTCATCTGTTTCATATTCCATCTCTCTCTCTCTCTGCTATCTCTACTCACTTGTCCTTCTCTATCTCCCCTCATCTCATTCCAAACTTAAAATTTTTTAAAATGGCCTCCTCTGGAGAAATTAAGGGATTACTGAGAAACAACCTTAATGAGGTTTCAGAAGACATCCTCTACGAGGATGAGAAGATGCAATCCCTATTTCACAAGACCTATCTCCCACGGAATCTAGCCATGGGAAGTGTATTGCCTCTCAATGTCTACAACCAGGTGGACGAACTTCAGCTCACTTTTCTGAAGCAACCTGGATGGCCAGCCATGATGAGCTCCGAGGATGTATGCTACCCAAATGTGGTAAGGGCCTTCTACTCGCAAATCGAAAGGTTCACCAACAAAGGGGTCAAGAGCACGATTGCTGATCAAAAGATCCGTTTCTCCTCCTCTGACATCAACAAAATTTTCAAGACCTTGAATGGTGGTGCTGTCATCGCCGACGACCCAGAATGGGTCAAGGAGGTAGATGACTCAGAAGAAGAAGTGGTAACACTTCTAACTGGTAGCAACAGTCTACCACTCAAGGGCGTGAAGGTGCCTCATCTCACGCAAGAAGCCAGAATCATCTTCTCAGTTATCCAGCATACGCTTCTCCCTCGGATTGGAGACATGGGGAACGTCACCACCATGGATGCATGCCTACTGTACCACCTGCTGAAGAAGGAAAGAGTAGACTTTGGAAGGATGATGCTCAACTACATGATGCACCAAGCTCATCCTAAGAGGGCTCTCACAAGTCTACCTTACGGAAGCCTTCTGACCAAAATTCTCAACCATCTCTCCTTCCCACTTGAAGACTACGAGTATGTCTTCAACCACAGCAAATTCACGATGGTCACCTTCAACAACATCAAGAAGAAGAAGGAGGAAGCAAAGCCTTCTAAGGGAGCTGCTGGTCCCAACCAGCCCTCTAAGGCTGAAAAAGGAAAGGAAAAGATTTTCGATCCTTCAGAAAAGAAGAAGAAGAAGCAAAAGGTGACTCATCCTTCTCCAACAAGGGTGACAAGGAGTATGGCTTCTGAAGAAGCTCAGAAGACTCCTCAGAAGGAACCTGAGGTTGTTGAGGCTGCTACAGACTCAGAAGAAACAACGTCTGAGCAACCCATGACCAGAAAGAGGAAAACACCTCCAACTCTCCAAGTCCCAGACGTGCCACCAGAAGGGAAAAAGAAACGTGGTCGTTTGGTAAAAGCTTACTCTAAAACTCCACCTTCCTTTCTTAAATCTTCCTCTACTTCAATTCCTGTTTCTGATTCTGTTTCTAGTCTAAAACCCACCAAATTTAAAACTAAACTCCTGCATTCCTTGAACTATCAGGGAAAGTCTCACAAGGGAGTGGGGATAAAAACCACTAAGAAACAGAGCCCGCCGAAGCCGACAGGTAAAGAAATTGTCGCAGTTGCTGCTGCTGCTGCCACTACCACCACTACTGTTGCTGCTGCTGTTGAAGAAGAAGCAGAAGCATCTCATCACTCCTCCCCCTCTGGGAATGTCTCTCCTCCCAGAGAAGACGTTAGGGGCATGGAGGAAATGTTGCTGATTTCCTCTTCTGAGGAAGGAGATGCGGCAAGCTTCCGCATTGAGCACGCACTCCAGATGCTGGAAGCTCCAAGAAGAGCCCCAGAAGAAGCCATCTGAGGTTTCTATGGTGAATTTCTGAGACAACCACAACTGAGGCTGCTACTGTGAATGTTGAGTCATTGGCTCAGACGATGCTAGATGTCCAGAATGAACTGGATCAACCTTCTGAGACTCCAGAAGCTGCTCAGATGCAACCAGAACAAGAACTACAACATGAGGAAGCCTTACTTGAACCAACTTCTGAGGTTGGTCCCCTCTCTTCTGAGATCCCTCAGGAACATGAGGAAACTCATGTCTCAACACATGAAGTAGTGCCAGGGACCACCAGCACTGGGCTCAGCTCAGAGGTGGGCGCTGACGCTACCATGGCTGCCGGAGTTGCAGCAGTTGAGGCATTTGTTGCCCACAGTTCCTTAGAAGGAACTCTATCTGAGAAGAACTCTCAGAAGGAACCAGAGGTTCCTCCTCTAGATCTAACAGAAGTTCCTCCTGCATCCTTCGATCAACAAGGTCCCACCTTCTCGATTACGGACTCCAATGATTGGTTCCGGCTTTCAGCTGGGAAGGATGGTAGTCACCCCACCCTCTGTGCAATTTCGGGCCTTTCTTGGTCGAACTGAGAAGTTGAAGGGCAGTGAAGCAATACACAACCAGATTCCAACTTTCAACCTCTCAGAAGACGCTCAGCCTTCTGGTGCAATGGAGCAACCCACTTGCTCTAGTTTCTGAGGACACTCAGAGGCTGTCTCTATTGAACTCGCTGCTATTGACGACAAAGCTGTCCAAGAAGAAGAACTTCCTGAATATCAAAAGAGGGATATCATTGATGAAGTACTTGAGGCTGAAGTCTCTCGTCCTCCTCCATCTCAACCCTCATCTTCTCAACAGCCTTCCACTTCCTCTGAACTACCTCCACAATGCGCTCCGAATGCGACTCAGAGCGAGATTCTCATGGAGATATGCCAGCTGCTACGCTACATTGCCAGAAGACAGTAGTTCTAAGTCAATGATGGCGTTTATGAAATAGCCACCCTTTTTGATGTAACAAAGGGGGAGTAGATAATGATAAAATTTTCTTTACAATGGCTATACGTAAACACTAGGCTAGGACTTAGGGGGAGCAACAACTTAGGGGGAGCCAAATATTTTGTATCTCTACAAAACCATCAATGAAAAATCATTATTTGGGCATCTCATGTTTTACTTAATTTATTTGGCATCTCTTGATTTACTTAGCCTGGTATTTCTGAATTTCATACATATATTCATCAAGAATACACGCTATGTAATTGATAATCTCAAACAGTAATCATACATTGCATACTTTAACTGTTGATTATCACAGCCTTCTAAGAAATAACTAAGCCTTCTCTCAGAAAGCTAAGTTAGTTTCTAAGAAAGCAAAAGTGCATTCTGAATAAGTTGTGAACTTACTCAGAAACACTTCTGAACTTAAGCAAATTATTATCTTAAGACTTAAGTTGTTATCATCAAAAAGGGGGAGATTGTAAGCTCCAGAACCCTTCTGAGAGAATTAGGCATAATTCTCTTAGAGTTATGAAGGTTTTAATGATAACAAGGTAAGCCATAAGTATAAAAATTTTACTTAAGGTTTTGCTAATATGTGCGCTAAGTGTCTCAGAAAGCTTTAGATTTTTGCAATACCATGAGTAAAGACCAAGACAAAACATCAAGTAGCCTCGAGATCAATTGATAAAATCATAGCGCCAAAGATATCAGAAAGGATGTCTCAGAAGCGCAGAAGGTGAAAACATGTTTCTGAGGAAAGAACACTGTCACCTCAGAAGGGTCTCAGAAGACCTTGCGACTAGTAGTTCTCAGAAGGGTCTTCCCTCAGAAGGTTCGACTCAGAAGTCCGTACATCTCTCAGAAAGTTGGACTCAGAAGCAACCAAGTGTCTGAACTCAAGGGATCGCAAGTAGTCTCAGAAAGCTCGCTACAACTAGCTAAGGAAGTGGGAACACGCGCACTGTGCAGTTCTGAAAAGTTCCTCATTTCGCGCTGACTGTAGCAGGGAGCTGTTCTGAAAAGGACACAGCCACATAAGCAAAGTGAAAGCCTCTAATTTCGCGGCTCTTTGATGCCTATATATATGAGTTCAATTCCAGAGCAATGTGACGAAATTCTTGCGCTAAAAACTCTTGATTAAACGTGCAAAAACTCTGCTGAATTGAAAATCATCTGCGAAAACTTAGAACTTTCTCAGAAAGACAATTTTACGGAATTGTTCTTTCAACTTTGCGAAAATCTTCTAGTTCTGTATTGGTGTAAATTCTTACAATTGTAAGTTAAATCTAGAAGTCTACTAAGGGTCAAATTAAGTTGTAACTTAATCTTAGTAGTTGGTTTTCAAAGCAAAAACAACTTTCCGAAAAACGCTAAGTCCTTCGCTGTTTGAAGGCAGTTTAAGTCCTCGAGTGTTTTGAGGCAAAGTTTAAGTCCTTAAGTGTTTAAGGCAAAGAAGTCCTCAGTGTGAGGCAAGGAAGTCCTTAAGTGATTAAGGCAAAGAAGTCATCTAGTGTTGGAGGCAAAGAAGTCGTCTAGTGTTGGAGGCAAGGAAGTCCTCTAGTGTGAGGCAAGGAAATCCACTTCGGGTTGTGAAGTGGTGGAAGTCCTTTACTTGGTAAAGGCAGCGTTGTCTGGAAGGCACTTTAAGAAGAATATCCAAGAACTCTCAACTGAAGGTTGAGGACTGGAGTAGGTTGGTTATAACCGAACCAGTATAAAATTCTTTGTGTTAAGCTTTTCTCCCTTACTCTTTACTTGCATAAATCTTTGAGGAAAACTTTGCCACGATTTTAATTAAGAAGTCTCGTGAAACTTTATTGAATTAAAATCAGAAAGCTTTTAAGAAATTCTAACGTAAAGTCATTTTCTTAAAATTGCTCAGAAAGGAACTTTCTCAGAAAGACTAAGTTCTCAGAAACTTAATCTTCTCAGAAAGCAATTTCCGCTGCAAACTCTTAATTCTACCTTCTGAGTAAAAACAGCTTTCTAAGTAAAAGTTTTAAGAAGTAATTTTTAAAACTTGCACGATTCAACCCCCCCTTCTCGTGCACACATACACTTTCAAATGGCATATATTCTCCAAACAGCTTCACACGGAGATAAGTACCGACAATCATAATAGTTTTTTATCTCATTAACAACCTCATTTTGAAGGGTACTCATGCTTGATTGTGTAACAGAAGTTGTAACCCTATCAGGACCCTTACTAACATACTTGAACAAATATTTCATAGAATTTGACTTGTTGCAAAATTCAAAGTTAATATGGGTCTGATACTTCAATAAAAACTTTAGGTTATAAGGAACTACAAACCTGTTGTCCAGCTCAATGCCTTTTTTTGTAGTTGTCAATCCTGTATTTCTTCGCCTATAAATTGGATAACCATCATCATCAAAGGAAGTGTTATCAACAAATTTTTTAGGAAAAAACTTTGAACACTTTCCATCTTGTATGCACGGTGATTTGGTATTTGATACACCACAAGGACCGTGCATCATGAAGTTTGTAACCGCATAAAATAGTCGAGGATACATATTCTTATCGGGCAGCTCAATAGAAATGACATTATCAATCTTATCAACAGTTTGAAGACTATCATCAGGATGCAACCATATTAATATGTGTGCATGAGGCAGTCTCCTCTTCTGAAACTCTATGGTGTACATTCCTGAATATAAAGAAGCTAATCAAAATATGATCAATAAAATTGATAATATATTAATATATAAAATTGTCCAAGCAAATAATTACCTACAATTACTCTTCCAAAGAGACAACCCTTTTTAAAGTCAATCATCATTTGATCAAGCTTCATTTGGAACACTCTACACGCGATGTCTGGACGATCACCTGGTGCACATCCTTTTTTCCTAATGACTTTTGGATTTCAGGCCTTTGCAGATTGCAAGTTACAGTGAAGAATAGATTAGGATATCCAAATCGTTTACACACTGTCATTGCATCCTGGCAATTATTAAACATATATCTCATACCACTAGTAAAAGAGGAGGGTAAAACAACTCGCATTCCTGAGGTCGTTGGGTTCGTGTCACCTCTTGCAACGGTATCTTGCAATCCACTAAGAATGTCAGATCTAATTACATTTTGATTCAATCTAACCCACTCTATTCGTTGTGCTTCAATCATTGTATAAACATCAACCAAAAATTGTTTAAATAATTTTCGAGTGCTAACAATATTTCCATACTCGGTATCCCTCTCTTGAATCCAAAAAGCTATAAACTCTCTCAAAGTGACTCTTATCCTCTTCAAAGAATTACCTCGATTAACAGATGCTCTTATTGGTGTATCTTCCTGATATCTATCTTCTCCAAACAGAAATGGCAACAGATACTAGAGTGGGATGAAGGCTGTGTGAGTTTCATGAATCCTTTGTAATTGACCATC
Organism: Aeschynomene evenia; assembly: GCA_013621005.1. Taxonomy (NCBI): domain Eukaryota; kingdom Viridiplantae; phylum Streptophyta; class Magnoliopsida; order Fabales; family Fabaceae; genus Aeschynomene; species Aeschynomene evenia. The sequence goes on along the minus strand of CM024272.1, from coordinate 5,198,358 downwards.
ATTCTTTCTGACGATGATATCTCTTCCATTCTTAGAAGTATCAAAATCACCAACAATAAGAGCAGCAACTTCATCAGCAGAAGGCATGTTATAGGTCCGTGCATCTCGAGATCGACTTCGAAAAAGCCTTAAACATATATTAGTTGTTTGTTGTTGCTTGAACAAATCTTGAACCCTTCGAAATGATTGAGCTAAGACATTGTTTTCATCAATCATTGTCACGACCCAACTCGGATCATGACCGGCACATGGGACACCGAGTCCCATGTCAGCCTTAACCTGTAACCCACACAACAAACCAGCTAAACAACAACAGCCACAACTACCTTAACATGCATATATTCATAAAATCCATAAGCCAACATAACCCAACAGAAATTCAACAAGTCTTAATTAGACTTACAACACATACATAACTTAGACAATCTTGTTTGTAAACTTATGGAGCATACTACAGAGAAAAAAGATAATAACATAGCGCCTCTAACATTGAGGCTCACCAAATCTAAGAGCTTGGAGGAACGGAAGGATTCGCCTCCGGATCTGCACCTGAATCTGAAAAATGTTTTGTATGAATGGGTGAGTCATACGCTCTGTGAATAAACAGGTTATAAGCAGTGTATAAAGCATATAACAGTGCAATGCAGTCACAACATAAACCAATAACATATAAGTATCGATTCCATCGTTCTTATACAGTCTCTTTATCTTGGTAGCTTTTAACCTATGAACACCTGGAGCTCGGCCCCGACTCATGTTCATAGGAAGTATGGATGTCCCGCGAGCTATGCCCCTCATCAGACACCATACTGAGAAACCCCGCGAGCTATGCCCCTCATCAGGTTTCCCATTTACGACCCCGCGAGCTATGCCCCTCCTCAGGTCGTTTTACCATCTCTTAATTCCTTCAATTTTTATCTTATTTAGCGCTGTTAGTGGCACATATCATTCATAATCACAACATAAGTAATTCATCATCATCTTCACAACATTTACATAGCACTCATGCATCATCGTTTCATCATCACATCATCAGCATCATATCATAAATACAACGACATCATAAACATCCAAGTAATAAGTTTGGAGTAGTGGTGAACGAATGGATTTGAGTAACTAACTTTAAAATATGAAAATTTTGATTTAAAGTCTTGAAAATAGAGTTTTTGTACTGATGTAATCAATTACAGGCCTCTGTAATCGATTACCAGCTTCAAATTTCGTTCTGAAGAAAATTTTTGCGAAAATAGGCAGTCTGTAATCGATTACAAACCCGTGGTAATCGATTACAGCCTGGGTCAGAAACGAAATTCTGCAGAAAACTTCGCGAAAATCATCTCCAAATCCACATTTTCACCACAACCCATCCAAATCAAACACAACCAACATGCAATATCGATCATATATCAACCAATCTCAGTCCCTATCAACTATTATAACAAGAAATTCACAGATTCAATCAAAATCATACATAAACCACAAATAACCCATTACTCACAAATTACTCCAATGAGCTCCAAGACACCACCCGGAGCTAGGATGAGCTACCCGGAACTTCCCTAGTTGGTTGACACCCTAGAGAACACATCAAAATCCTCAGATCCATACCAAAACCAAAAACCCCAAATATAAACCCTAAACCCCCAATCCGAAAATAGAGATAAATAGACATCAATGGAGAAAAAGAAATACTCTACACTTACCCACAACATACTAGATGAGCAATGCTAACTTTAATCTAGAAGATTGATGGGTGATAAACCGTATTTTCATGCTTATTTCTCCTCATAACTTGAGTAATTGTATGCTCTCAATCATGCTTAAATTGGGTTCTTACGCAATATTTGAGTTGCATTACCGTTTCGAGTATTAGTACCATTTTGCGTATTAATTACTCTAATTGTTGCCACTGGTGCATTTGATGTGTTTTTTAGTATTGTGGCTTCTCAGGAACAGGTCATCATAAGATATGTTGGAAATTGCGTCTGGAAACCAAGGAAAGCTGACTCACTGCTCACAGTAACGCACCAACCGCCCAGGCAGAGAGCACACCGCCCAGGCAATCATGCGCGCGTAACTGGGTGCGCCGAATTTTGCCTTACCGCCCAGGCGGTGGTGCGACCGCCCCAGCGGTGGTGCGACCGCCCCAGCGGTCGTGCACGAGAAGACTTAGCGCAGCAGCAGCCCAAGACAGCAGCAGTTGGAATTTTTATAAATAGTCCCTTTGTGCTCAGTTCTAGATATCTATTTTTCAGTCCTTGGCTCTTGTATGCACTCTGGTGCTGGCATTCTGTTACTTTTAGGATTTACTTTTCCAGAGCTCTCAGTTCTCCTTTCACCATCTTTGTTTTGGGCACTCTTTATTTCCTGCTTTTTACATATTGTTCTGAACATCCATTTAAATTCACTGTCTTTACTTTCCCTTGTTTTCAATTGTTGCCTTTACATTAAACCTTGCTTTTAGGGAGAGTTCACCTTGAATCTCTCCCTCGTTTCTTTGATATAAAGTTTTTATTCAGCAATCTCTTTACTTTCTGAGCTCTTTTCAATTCAAGCCTTTAATCCTGTTTCTTTACATTTGAGTCATTTTTAATTCAGGCCAATTTACTTATTCCGCACTCGCATTTAATCTTTTTTATTTCAATCGCCTTTACTGTTTTCAATTTAATTTCTTTGCACAACAAACCAAAAACCCCCCTTTTTATTTATTGCTAAGTTTGAATCAACGATTGCCACACAGATTCCTTGAGAGACGACCTGAGTCAGTCTTACTACTTGCTACCAAGCTTGTATTGAGATTAATTCAGCAACAAACCCTTTTTCAAAAAACTTTTCTAAATTGCTCCAGAGTACCGGAGAAATAACGACGCTCCGGTGCTCTGTCAATGGGGTTTTGGTGAAGATTAGATAGTGAGAGAGGAGATGAGGGAGAAGATGAAGAAAGGGAAGTGAGAGGGAGAGAGAGTTACTGGAATGGAATGAGGGGGAGGGAAGAAAAGAAAGGAAAGAAGAAAAAGGGGTGGGGAGGTGAGGGCCCACTTAGCACTATCTCCCCGGTGCACCGTGATCTCTTACATAAACTAACTCAGATAACTCGAGGTATTACAATCATTTTCTTGAGATCTTCTACTAAGCTGATATCCAGATTAGATAAGCTGTCTTTACTACAATTAAATAAAGATATATGGTTTCAGAATGTTAATATATGTAGTATTTCTGTCATTTATATGAAAGACACACATTAGGTGCTTAAACATAACATGTAAAATTTGACCATAGAGAGTCAACTTACCTAAATGGATTAATTCGATTTGAGATCTCATTCACATGGGTCCTTGGGTGGGAATTGCATAAAAGTTTTTGTTTTCCGCTGCACTTTTATGCGTGATTTCCCAACAGTGGTATCAGAGCCTCTTGTTAAAACGTGGTTCTCTTGAAAGAACTATCTGTTGTTTTTATGATAAACACGGTTCTGTTATGTTGTTTATGGGATAAACACGGTTTTGATTTTTGCAAGAAGCAATTTTGTTCATATGATGATATGATTTGCGAAATCATCATGTTATGTGATAACATGGTTTTGCTTCTTTGCCGATAAGGATTTGCGTAAAAGGTTCAAGAGTTGAATCCTTATTTTAGAGATCCTTGGTTTTGAAATTCTTTTTTTCGAAACTAATCCTTGTTTTCGAAGCTAATCCTTATTTTCGAAGGTCATCCTTGTTTTCGAAAAGTTTGGAGTTTGATCTTTGTTTTCGAAAATTGCTTGTTGTTTCCTTGTTTGTTTTCGAAAATTACATGATGGATGGCTAAGATTCATTTGATCTGATCTTGTTTCCTTTTTGAGTGACAAATAGATGTGATATGTTGATATCATATCTTTTTCAAATTTGGAAATCTTTTAATTAATGAGATTAATTAATGGGGATATTTGATATCATATCTTTTTAAAATTTGGAAATCTTTTAATTAATGAGATTAATTAAAAGGGATATTTGATATCATATCTTTTTTCAAATTGGGAAATCTTTTAATTAATGAGATTAATTAAAAGGGATATATGTAACATATCTTTTTCAAATTTGGAAATCTTTTAATTAATGAGATTAATTAATAGGGATATTTGACATCATATCTTTTTCAAATTTGGAAATCTTTTAATTAATGAGTTAATTAAAAGGGATATGTGTATCATATCTTTTTCAAATTTGGAAATCTTTTAATTAATGAGATTAATTAAAATGGATATATGTATCATATCTTTTTCAAATTTGAAAATCTTTAATTAATATGATTAATTAAAATTCGCATATATATATATATATATATACCATATCTATATTTCAAATTTTGAAATCTTTTTAATTAATGGTTAATTAAATCGCATACATATATATGAGATGTATATGTATTTCATATTTGAAAATCGTTTTAATTAATGTGATTGATTAGATCGAATTGTATACAAATGGTTTATCTGTCACAGATTCAAGATTCGTTTCGATAAATCGTTTTATATTTCGAAAACGTTTTGTGCTTAGAGCAATAAAATCGTTTTAAATATAAAGCATTCGTTTTTAATTGGATAAAATTATTTAAAGTATTTCTTTTAACATGTCATGAGATGCATGTTTATATGTCCTCATATGCTTTATTCATTTTATTTTGTCATGTTGCATTTACATGTTATACATATAAGTATGAGATACATATATGGATGTTATGTGTTAAATGGTTTAACACTACATGGTGAGATCAATTTATGAAAAACCCCTCATTGTAAAATATTAAGTCATGATAGCCTTCCGATGCATAGCACTCGTCAAGACTGTTATCGATGTAGTGTGGGTCTGCCAAAGCAGGGCACTCTTATCTATGGCAGTAAGGCGCGATAGGACAAGCAAGTAATGTCCCATTGGTACCCATTGGGTTTGACTTAACTAAGTGAGATTCAATAGGAATGAGAGGCTTAGAGGCAACGACAGTTGGGCTTTAATTCATAAGATGAATTAGAATAAGGTGTTATTCACCCAACTATCCAAGAGTTGTATAAGATACAAATGGAAAGAGTTTCCCACCTAAATAGTCGAAACTTTAAGCGATCAACCAAAGTTGACTTAAAGCTAGATGAAATATGGATCTTGGCCCACTATAAAATATTCCAAAGGAAAATTTTACGAATCAATGTAGAGGGTCGTTGATTTGAGTAAAATAGTGGGAGCAATATTTAATTAAAGTCCTAATTAAATATTATATGTCATAATTCTCACTCTGCATATTATCTTTCTGTGGTTTACCATGACATCACGCGCATTAAATAACCTGTCATTGCGATCTATCCTTGAGAAGGATAAGTTGTATCCTTGAGAAGGATAAGTTGTCTGGAACAAATATTCTAGACTAGTATAGAAACCTAAGGATTGTCCTCAAGCATGAAAAGAAATGTCCTCAAAGGAATTGTTCCTAAGGAGACACCAGCTGCAAGTACTTCTAGGGCTGACAAAGATGCTTATAAGAAGCATTAGGATAAAGCCTTAGATGTTTTGTTGTCTTATGCTTGCTACCTTGACCCCTGAGTTGTAGAAATATCATGAGAGTCATGAAAGCATGGAGGCGTATGATGTGATCATACACCTCAAGAAACTATATCAAAGGGCAAAGGCAAGGCCATCTTGATGGTTCAAGATGAAAGAGCAAAAGAAGCAAAGCAACAAGTCCAAGGGCAAGGCAAAGGGCAAGGGCAATGAGATTCCCAAGCTGAAAGCCTTGAAGCCTTAGGGCGATATGTCTAAAGAGGATATCTGCTTCCATTCCGGTAGGACCGAACATTGGAAGAGGAACTGTGCAAAATACTTGGAAGAATGAAAGAATAACAAAGGAAGTGAGACTTCCAGTTTATGTATGATTGTTATAGAGGTCAATTATCTACTTCTGCATCATGAGTATTAGATACTCGATGTAGTTCTCACTTGTTTATTTGTGCAAATGAGATAAGATCATTGACGAAGGGTAAAAGTCGACCTACGAGTTGGAAATGGAGCAAGAGTTGCTGCATTGACTGTAGGAAGTTATGATTTGACTTTGTCCATTGGGCTCATTATTCAGTTAGAGAACTGTTATAATGTATCTGCCATTAAAAGAACATTGTTTCTAATTCAAGTTTGGATAAACTTGGCTTTAATTTTATAATTAAGAACAAATGTTGTTCCTTTTATTATGATAATGTCTTTTATGGTAGTGCTCCTATGATTAATGAACTTTACGTTCTTGATCTCGAAACGCCCATCTATAACATTAATACCAAAAGGTTCAGACCGAATGAGTTGAATCCTTCTTACCTTTGGCATTATCGTTTAGGCCATATAAATGAGAAGCGCATTTCAAAATTCCATAAAGATGGATTATTGGACTCATTTGATTATGAATCATATGAAATATGCGAATCTTGTTTATTGGAAAAATGACTAAGGCGCCATTCACTCAAAAGGGTGAAGGGGCCACTGAGCTTTTGGGCCTTATACATATCGATGTGTGCGGACCCATTAGTACCTCAGCCAGAGGTGGTTTACAATACTTCATCACATTCACTGATAACTTCAGTTGATATGGATATGTGTATCTCATGAGACACAAATCAGAATCCTTTGAAGAGTTCAGGGAATTCAAGAATGAAGTAGAAAACCAAATTGGCAAGAGTATTAAAATCCTTCGATTGGATCGAGGAGGTGAATATTTGAGTCAAGAGTTTGATGACTATCTGCGAGAGTGTGAGATATTATCTCAACTCACTCCTCCTTGAACACCATAGTGGAATGGTGTTTTTGAGAAAAGAAATCGAACTCTGTTGGACATGGTTCGATCAATGATGAGTCATGCAAACATTCCAAATTCTTTCTGGGGACATGTTGTGTTGACAGCAGCACTTACACTTAACCGTGTTCTAACCAAGACGGTAGAAAAGACACCATATGAGATGTGGACTGATAAACGACCAGTATGTCTTTTATGAAGATTTGAGGTTGTGGAGCTTATGTGAAATGTCAGGTCTCTAATAAGCTTGAACCTAAATCTGAAAAGTGCTTCTTTGTGGGGTATCCTAAAGAAACCAAGGGATACTATTTCTACAACCAATATGACAACAAAGTGTTTGTTGCTCGAACTGGTGTATTCCTTGAGAAAGAATTCATTGGAGCCAGTGGGAGCAAAGTAGAAATTGAAGAAATACTTCAACCACAAGAAGAAACTTTACCGGAGGTGGAACAAGAGCAGAGTACACAAGTTGTTGTAGTACAAGAGCCTGCTCAAGTAACACAAGAACCACGTAGGTCAGACAGAACACGTTGCCCACCTAAGAGATATGAATTTTTTCAGGACTCAACAGGGTGATGTACTGCTCATGGATCAAGATGAGCTTGTTACCTATCAGGAGGCCATTACTGGACCTGATTCTGAAAAGTGGCTAGAAGCCATGAAATCTGAGATGGATTCCATGTACACTAACCAGGTGTGGACCTTGGTTGATCAACCTGAAGGGGTAAAACCCATAGGTTGTAAGTGGGTTTTCAAAAAGAAAACTGACATGGATGGTAATGTGATTACCTTTAAGGCAAGATTGGTTGCAAATGGTTTCAAGCAAACTCATGGTGTAGACTATGATGAAACTTTTTCACCTGTCGCTATGCTTAAATCCATTCGGATTTTACTTGCTATCGCTGCATACTACGATTATGAGATATGGCAGATGAATGTCAAGACTGCTTTCCTTAATGGAAATCTCCTTGAGGATGTGTACATGACACAACTCGAAGGTTTTGACATCGGAGACGATGCTGCAAAAGTATGCAAGTTACAGCGATCAATCTATGGATTGAAGCAAGCTTCTAGGAGTTGGAATCTTCGTTTTGAAGAGACTATGAGACAGTTAGGATTCACTAAGAATGAAGATGAACCTTGTGTTTACAACAAGGTTAGTGGGAGCACAGTTGCATTTCTGGTCTTGTATGTGGTTGACATACTACTCATTGGAAATGACGTCCTGACATTACAGTCTATTAAGACTTGGCTTGGGAACTGTTTTTCAATGAAGGAATTAGGCGAAGCAACTTACTATTGGGTGTAAGGATCTATAGAGATAGATCAAACAGATTGCTTGGCCTAAACCAAAGTACATACATAGATAAAGTGTTGAGACGCTTTAAGATGCATGAGTCAAAGAAAGGGTTCTTGCCTATGTCATATGGTGTGACACTCTCAAAGGCCCAATGTCCCCTTTCTCAAACCGATAGAGATCGGGTGAGTAAGATTCCATATGCATCTGCAGTTGGATCTATCATGTATGCTATGTTATGTACACGACCAGATGTCTCGTATGCTTTGAGCATGACGAGCAGATACTAGTCAAATCCTGGTGATGGTCACTGGACAGTCATTAAGAATATCCTTAAGTACTTGAGAAGAACTAAGGATTGATTCTTGATATATGGAGGTGAGGAAGAACTAGTTGTAAAGGGTTACACTGATGCTAGTTTCCAAACCGACAAAATCAGGTTATGTGTTTTGTCTTAATGACGGGACTGTGAGCTGGAAGAGTTCCGAGCAAGAGACAATCGTCGATTTTACTACAGAGGACGAGTATGTTGCTGGCAGTAATGCAGCAAAAGAGATTGTTTGGATCTGAAAGTTCATTACTGAACTTGGTGTGGTTCCATGCATTGAGGACCGAGTAGCTCTCTATTGTGACAACAATGGAGCCATTGCACAGGCTAAGGAACCCAGATCTCACCAGCGATCCAAACACATACTCAGGCGCTTTCATCCTATTCGAGAGATTATCGATAAAGGAGATGTAAAGATATGCAGAGTGTCAACTGATGATAACATCGCTGACCTACTGACCAGGAAACTTTCTCAGCGGAAGCATGATGGGCATACTAGATCAATAGGCATTAGAGATATGTCGTATTGGCTCTAGTGCAAGTGTGAGTCTGTTGGTATGTGCCCTAGAGGGCCAATCATAGTTGCATTTTTATTATGATATTGTGACATTTTATTTTATATATATATATATGAGGCATTGTTTTCATTGATTGTTTATTTATTTATTTTAATAAACATTATGATGTCCTTAGAATGGAATAAAGATTAGTTACATAACCTAATAGTGAGACTCCATTCTTAAATGTCCCTAGTCAAGTATTACTATAAACAACAGGACAACAGTAATACATTGAGACTAGTATGTGTATGGACTGATAACCTTTTCTCACAGGTTATGAATATGTGATATCAAGTCTGCACATAGGTATATATGGTGATATATACTGGACTGACCCACCATGAGAACACCACATGGATAGTAATGTGAATGTCATAGGTGATTCTCATAGTGATGATGGTACATATAGTCCTTTGACTTGAAGTTACTACGATCCGCTGCATGAGGAGTCGTGTGCTTTGATACCGTCAAACGTTATCCGTAACAGGGTAATTATAAAGGCGGTCATTAGGCATATCACGAGTCATGTGGGCGGTGCGAGTAACGTAGATAGAATTTGTCCCTCGCACATTACGAGAGATATATTCGTGGCCCCCTTGATGAGTAGGACTGGATAAATGCATGGCCATGCTGAAATGAATTAATGTGTGACATTAATGTCATTTATTTTATCAGTCTACTCGGATATCAAGAAACTAATGATTTAACTATACAAGATGACTAATTCCATGCTTGTGTTAAATCTGGATATTTGGACAAAGGGACTGAAGTGTACGGTAACGTCAATCACGGAAAGGTTATGTCAAACCGTTGACTTTCTTATAACTTGGGTAGCAGTGATGTGTTGCTAGATACCGCTCACTGTTTATATTATTTAAATGAGATTTAATAATATTGCCAACGTTGTAAGAACCTATAGGGTCGCACACTAAAGCAGTTTTTATATTGATGCTAAATTAGAATAAATTAGTGTGACTAATTTAATTGGGCTTCATGAGATGGACCTAATAAAATATAAGATTAAATTAGTGTGACTAATTTAATTGGGCTTTCATAAGATGTGCCTAATAAGGATTAAGAGAAGTTAGTGTGACTAATTGGGCTTCCATGAGATGGGCCCAACAAGGCTTAGGTTTAGGTAAAGTGTTGACTATAAATAACACACCTAAGGAGCCTTTTGTGTTGGTTGTTGATTTCATACACTTTAGCTTTCCTCTCTAGAAATCCTTATTTCTCTGTTTCTCGCTACTAGCATAGTGACTTTCAGAAAAGAATCAAGGTGAGTGTTTGACACTCACAACTGCTGTGTGGATATCTCTAGGTCGTTGCTACACTTGCAACGGAAGAGTCTGACATAGCTCTTTGTGAAGATTCAAGAATTCAAGAATTGAAGAGTTCAAGATTTGAAGATTTGAAGAGTTCAAGATTTGAAGAGTTCAAGATTTGAAGACTTCAAGAATCGAAGAGTTCAAGAATTCAAGATTTCAAGAGTTGAAGAATTCAAGAACAAGAACTTTTGAAGAACTCAAGAACAAGTGTTGTTCACAAATTGTATTGCGATAACGCTTCAACAGGTAATTCATAGATGAATCATGTTCATTCACATGGGTCCTTGGGTGGGAATTGCATTAAAGTTTTTGTTTTCCGCTGCACCTTTATGTGTGATTTCCTAACAATTAACATCCTTCCAAAGGAAATTTTATAAGAAAGTAAGATTAAGATATTAATTCAATTTTATAATTAATTCTTCCACCGAATCTGTTATTAGATAAGAAGTGTGTTAACAAATCAATATTTTAACAAATCAATTATAAAAAAGGTGTTTAATAGAATAAAAAGGGAACATGTACGTGTAACACCCCGACTTTTATTAGGTTCTAATTATGTGAAATTAAGAGTAATTGACCTTAGTTAGAAATTTAATTAAGTTGGAGAGGATAAGTTTCTCCTTGATAAACCTTTATGTGTTGTATGTGTTTGAATTGTATGTATTTATATGTTATATTTAGTGTTTTAATGATGCATGAGGGTAGGAATGACATAGGTATGAGTATGGCACGAGATGGGACGTTTTAGAAGTGTTTTGGGGCAATTTTCAGCCCAGTAATCGATTACCACGGGCTGGTAATCGATTACACTACACAAATTTTCGAATCTGTGCATTTTTACAGACTGTAATCGATTACAGATTCGTGTAATCGATTACAGACTTTGCAGTTAGAGTTTTTAGTGCGTTTTTAGGTCAAGTGTGGGCCCCACAACACCTCTATTTAATACCTACCTTAGCCTCCACTCAGAAAAACCTAATTTTAATATTCCAAATCACTCTTGGCAGCCTCCATTCCACTCTCTCTCTCTCTCAAACTCAAAAATCATAGTCCTTCCACAACCCCAAATCCATATCAACTCTCATCCAATCACAAAACAAACCATATATTCTTAATCCTCTCACCAAATAGAACACTTCTACCGTTTCCATTTTTGAAAGAAACCAACTTGTACCGTTTGTGGGACTAGAGAGAAAGTGAGAAGGAAAGGGGAGAGAAAGTGAGAAGGAAAGGGGTGTCTCTAAGCATAGCATAGGAGGTCTACGAGAGGTAGGGGTTCTAGACATTCAATATTCATTGTATTTTTATGCATAATGATGTTTGTTTGTTAATATTATTCCAGATGTTTGTTTTTCCCATTATGGTTCATAAAAGGGTTACTTTTACCGATTGAATTTCAAAAAGAAAGTGTTTTATGGATGTAAAAGTGTTTTCAAACTTATTCCACCAATTGGTTCTCTTGTGTCTGTGTTTCCTACCGATTGGGGTGATTCTAGATCTGAGTTTTAGCCATTGGCTTATAAAAATTGTGTTTTTGAAACCCTAGAATCTGATTTCTCGCGTTCGTAATCGATTATAAGGGTTCGTAATCGATTACGAGCTGAGAATTTTCTAATCGCGAGTAAACATGGCATTCTGGTAATCGATTACATTCCCGATGTAATTGGTTACAACGCTGCAGAATTTACGAAAATTAACTGTTTTGACCCTTTTGTGTACCCTAATGTGTTCTACGACCCATATGAGTGTTATATACGATTTGTGCATGATTTATATATGTTGGCATGATTTGTTATGTGTAACATCCCAATTTTTTAACTATGCCATGAACATAATTAACACCTTGACATGTTACATACACCCAAAAACCCCATTTTTGTTTGTTTTTTTTTTATAGCCATCTATGATGAATAAACGTTGGTAAGAGCCATGACCAATCAGAATTCATTGCACGAATAGATATCCTAGAAAAGTGTCTAAAATAGCACTAGATAGATGACAAGAATATAAATGGGGACCCATATATACTTGGCCATAAAACACCAATATATAAACATGTGTGTGTGTAATATAGAAATATCTTATCGTCACGAAATTCCTCTTATACATATACAATAATATATCTGAAGGAACTGCTCATAATTATTCAAAATAAATACAGAAAACCTTGACTCAAATTGTATGAGTAAACAAAGTGGCCCAGGATGAATATATATACATAATGTCTATATTGTGTGAAGCTACAAAATCTGGTTGCCTGCCGAGGAATGAACAATACTTACTCAGCCAGGGAATACAAGAAAAATTCCTATACAAAGTGTCTAATATCAAGAGCATAAATAAGCTAAGTCGACTACATCGCGGATTGCCCGATTCTAGCTCGCTTAGTCTATGTTCTTGTGTTCGCCCATCGCTGGCCTCAAGTACCTCAGATTTCTTTGCTAGGGACTCTACCTCCGGGTCTTCCGGGCAGGAATCTACTTTCGGTTCTAGGTCGAACTCCTTTATCTCGTTGTCCCTTTCCCCATCGCAGCATCGTTGTCGGGACGAGGATGGAATCAAGATCAAAATCATGAAGTGGGGTGTTTCGTCATAAGCTCCGGGATGAGGAACTGAAATACCCCAGGACGGTAGAGATCACGATCACGACGTTGGTGGCTGGTGTGTAGCTCGCCTCAACAAGCCATTCGCCCTTGGTCATGAAGGGAGTGACGGCTACCTGCTGCTCCGCAATACCCTAGAATCGAATTTTTTTCTCCAAAACACAAGTCCTTACTTTGACTGGGTCAAACATCTTATGGTCCGTTTCTAAAAGGGGAGGCCTAGGAGTCTTTTCTAAGTTCTCGAGAGTCTCTCAATCAATTATAACTAATACTTTCACCTCTCGACAAACAAAATCACCAAATAACATTTCACCGTGCATCCACACGAACACGTCAGCAACATAGAATGCATCTCTAAAGACGAACGACAATCCCCTTCGATTCGGCGAGCGGCGTAACCGATAAGATTCCTCGCTTTGACGAGCGGTATGACCGATGATTCTCGTCACCTCAGCGAGCGGCATAATTGATTAGTCTCCTCGCTTCGACGAGCGGTATGGCTCACGGGGCGCTGCCCGGCATTAGGATCCAAGTCCCAGTAGGTTGTATCACGGGGCTCCGCCCGGCCTTAGGACTAACGTCCCAGTAAGTTATGTCACGGGGCTCTACCCGGCCTTAGGACTAACGTCCCAGTAAGTTATGTCACGGGGCTCTGCCCGGCCTTAGGACTAACGTCCCAGTAAGTTATGTCTCGGGGCTCTGCCCGGCCGTAGGACTGACATCCCAGTAAGATTATATCTCGGGGCTCTACCCAGCATTAGGACCGAAGTCCCAGTATGTTATATCACGGGGCTCTGCCCGGCCTTAGGACTAATGTCCCAGTAAAATTATATCTGTCACAATCCAGCTCAACAATATATCCTATCATTACGATTTAGCTAAACCTTAGCCATATCATACTATCAGCAATACACAACCTACCACTTCCATCCAATGTACTACATCATGCAAGAATCAATAACGATAAGCACAATTCACATCTGAATGCAATTATCATATCAATTTAACTATCTCCATGTTATTTCATATCAACACATAACTCATTATCTCATTACATCATATATAAATATGATCTCATATTAACTCATCACTTTAGCTTAACAGTCTTATGTCGTCTCATTTTATAAGACACGCTACGCCATCGCAATTACAATTCCTCGATTCATGTTAACACCATCGCATATTACATCAAACACAACTCGTTATCTTAACACAATCACTTATTATTATCTCATTTCAAAAATACATAGTTCCTTATCTCAATTAGCAATACATGGATCATTTCCATTTCATTATAATACCTTGTCACTTACATGCACCTTGTGTCAAGTTCACACTCCTCTCACTTTAAATTTAACATGACAACATATTCACCATGTTCTCTTATTAATCATCCCCTCATTAGTTCATAGAAAGAATCATGCATCTTACTACCCCGCTTTTCTAAAATAATTTCGGTTAATGAACACACATGTACATCACTTGCTCTAACACATGAATTTTTCCAAAAAGAGGCTCAAGCCTTAACTTAACATAAAAGTGGAATTAAGATTTAAAATATATATTATTCCATTATATAAATATAAAATTCTGAATTAGTCCCCTCATACTTAGGATTAGCTCATTTACCTCCCAAAACTTGACTTCACAATTACTAGCAATTTTACCAAGGGATTCATTTATTCTTAATTTATAAAATAATTCACAAAGGTACTATTATGAAGTGTTTAGAGGGAGTTCCAATGTCCCATAACATGTTCCCTCAAGGCTTAACACATATATATAAGTAGGAAATCAATTTCGGAGGAAACGGGAAAGCGTTGGGATGTAACACTGTCCCTGTTGCAGAGCTGACCGCCTGGGCGGTCCTGCCACCGCCTGGGCGGTCTCAACAGTTTCATCTTGCTCAGTGCGAGGAGCATACCGCCTGGGCGATCCGCGCCACCGCCTGGGCGGCCCGATTCTGCAGAAAACGCAGAATCTGAGACAACACTTCCACTCTTCATCTCTAATCCCAAATAACCATCTCTAATGACCACAAATTCAACAAACTCATTCACACACACATATATCACAACCATCTAGCTCAACATCTCAGAATCAATCACCCCAAAATCATGAAATCTAACAATGCATGTTCAAAACTTTACATTTAAACACATCTATCAACTCCATACATCCATTTTAACAAGAATCAGAAACATGCATGAAGAAGTTCGAAACTTAGGGCTAGGTTTTGGCAAAAATCAGAATCAAAAAGCTCTGAAGTGATGAAAGTTCAAGAGGAATGGAAAGAGGGGTTGGTAACTCACTCTAGTTGGAGCTTGGATGAGAGATTGGGTGAGTTTGGGGCTGTTCTTCCTCCCCTCCCTTTGCTGGCCGTGGAGAGCTCCTTGGGGCAGAGACAAGGGTGTGTTTTTGGGTCTAATGAAGTGGATTTTGAAGTTAGAATGAGGGATGGTGAATTGGCCGAGAGATATAGTGGCTTAGGGAGTGTGTTGGTGTATTTTTATGTGTATAGGTGGTGAGTAATAGTATGTGTGTGAGTAAAAATTTGTAAATGGGATATTGTGGTGAGATCACAATAATTTAGAAGGCTCAGGGTCCCTAAGAATGGTCCCAGTTGTGTTCAGGGTCGAGCACAGACTCTCTCTCAAACCTTACTCACTTACTCACTAGATACCAAATATTTAAAATAGGAAAAGCATATGATCGTTATGAAAATTTCCTTAATATTATGGGACTCTCAATAAGTCTAAAATAATTATACCATTACATTATTAATTTCACATTATTCATTTATTAAAAAGGATTACCCAGTAATCATACTCATGTGAAATTTAATAATAATAGCTTAAAATTATAATTTCCAATATTGGTGAGATTATTTTCTAATTAATTTTCTAAACACCAATTTGAACCATGTTAAAACAAATATTAAGGTCTCATTAAATTTTATAGCGATCATTGCCTCTCTCTGTGGTTCTATTAACTCATACAAATAATAACACTAGGTTTGTCTTGCTCCACAAGCGACCAAGATTATTATGTACTAACACATAGCACATATATTTCATTTAAATCACATAACTTAAATACAACTATACATATATATATATATATATATGCACCCATATACATATATATATTTATATATACATTCAGGCATATATCCTCATTGGTACACTTGACCTTTAATACATCACACAAAAATATATTACTCTAAATATATATATATATATATATATATATCACCTGTGCAGATACATGACCATGTCTACACATCACAATATCTAACCACAATTCAATCTTATAAGATCATGATTAACTCCTTATAATTTAGCATTTGAAAATCTCCCTATATATATAACAATTCATCAAATCACCAATACAACAAGGTTAAAGGAAATTTACAAGCCTTTTGAAACATTTTTCAATGCACAACACATTTTCAATAAGTGGAAATTCAATTTTGGAGATAACAGGGCCATAGAATGCAAAGCTGAGAAAACGTTACTGCAAGCAGACCGCCTGGGCGGTTGGTGCACTGCTGGGGTGGTCACGACAGGTCTCATCAGCAGCAGAGTGCTGGGGTGGTCCCGATTTTTGCTCCTTTGCTCACCAAATCGTTTCCAAAGATCAAAATGCATAAAACTATTGAATGCACACTCTCAAAACACATCAGAAACTTAACTCATACCTATCATTCTCACATCCTCATCAAACCTCATAATTTTTCATCATACAACAACAAATAAAACCACCACCATGGAAGCTCACAATGAAGCTCAGCCTCTTACAGCCACATGCAATAATGAATTCGAATTTATCATGCCTCACAACAATTTTCCAGATCCTAAAGGTTCTTGCATGGAGGAGGAAACACGATCAAATGGAGATACAAGGTGTACTCACTTAGGTTCACAAAATCAATCATCATATTAAAACTCACAAAAACACCATGATTCATCACACGTATTCATTCAAAATACAAAACACATAGTTGTGTCAAATCACTTTTGCCAATCGCACGTACGCCACATAATTTCGTTCAATTCATTAAATACATCAAAACAACATCATCACACATAACTATTGCGTATCGTCACTTATCAACGCATCATGACCATCACTTATAATCGTTTGTATCTGCCGTATGCCAGCCCCGGGCTACGGGTGTTACAATTCTACCCCCCTTAAAAGAAATTTCGTCCCAAAATTTCCGATCGTTCCCTAGAAAGAGTAAGGGTGCTCCGCTTGCATGTCTAACTTGAGTTCCCACTCATGCCTCTTTCAGGGTCCTCACCACCCTTCCTCTTACCGTCTTGACCTCCTTGGCAATTGTTACACCAAATCAGGTCCTAACGACTGTCTCCTTTTTGGATTCTCTCCGATTGGCCGTCTGTCGGAGGGTAGTACACCTTTCTTAGAATTAGCTTGAGTCCAAATGTCCTTCTACACTGCTCTCCAAACCTCAAGTAAGCCTTAAATCGCGGTTGGAGGGGACCAAAGTAAGAGCTTTGCGTAGCTGGATGATCTGGTTCAGGTAAAATGGGCTAGTTTTCCTCCAATGGGTAACTCGTCTTGATGACAAAAGCGGACTAATATGGTTGATTCGTCCATAATGACCCAAATATCTGCGACCTTTTGTTGAATCCAAGGTAGTCTTATTGCCGATTCCATCGTGATGTGCCTCCACTTTCATTCCGGAATAGGGAGAAAGTCCCAAAACTCCGGATGGCTCCTGGTGTCCTGCCTTGAGTCTCTAGCTAATATAGCACTCTTGATAAATTAGTCTACATCCTTGGTGAATGGTGATATGGCCTGGGTCCGACTTTCCAGGTAGACCTTCCCGCAGCCCTTGCCCCTCGGGCACGCAAAGCCGCCCTTCGACCTCTCAGGGTCCGTTTATCCTTGGTACGATCTTGTGCGTTCCACCTTGTGGTACTGCTCGGGGAATCCTCAAAATTCCTTATCCTTTAGATTCTGGCGGTCTATGCAGAGCCTCCCCATTATGTCTTTCTCTTTCACCGATACTACTGGATTGTCACTTGGTCTTTCGTTCTCTGCCCACCTAAGTCGAGGCGATCGTGGCGTATTCCCAGGTGTCCACTCTACAACGGTATAAGGATGGTTGGGAACTAGAGGTAGGTTCTACATCATAATATCATCAACTTGTAACTTCCTGTGGTACCCCCTAAAACTCCAGGTTGCACCTTCCAACTCATCACATATACTCTAATCAATCGAACACAAGGTGTTGGATTCATCTTTCACCAAAAAGGGCTGCCTTCCACTCACCTACATGAAAACTAATATAAAACTAGCCATCAAGACTCGTGCGTAAATGCTACTTCATGACGATCATATACACTCAAGTGAACCCACTGGATGTCACACTTTCGCAAAAAGGCAAAAAGGGGTGCTGTGCTGCAGCATGCAGCGAGCAGAGCCACGACAGGGCTCCAATAATGAGCTATGGTGCAGGGGCCGCGCCAGGGCGCCCTGAGGGAGCTAAGGCCCGCGAGCTCTCCAGATCCCTGCAGATTCGTGTCCCAGCTCCACTCCATCATCTCTAACTTCGTCCTAACCAAACCTGAGCTCGAGAACCGTCCTCCTCTTTCACATACACACATAAACAGTGCCCAAGAATCATACATTAAAATCAAAACATCAAACTTTTCACGATAAACACATGCATTCATGGGAATCCACTTAAAACACATCATTAAACCTTATACTTAGGGTCTCATTACAAACTCTCCTCATGTGATCAGATGTACGGTTTCTATGATCACAAACCATCAAAGAACAGTGGCAATCATACTCAGCCATAGGAGGGATTGAACTAGGGATGATCAACATGGTGGTAGCTCACCACGGGCCGGTTTCCCCCGAAGCTTGGGCTTGCTCAACAGTTGCTTCAAAAACAGGTGTCTGGTGCTGCGACTGTTTATTCCTTCCATGGCGACAGGTCCTCGTGTAATGCCCTTTCTTCCCATAGAAGAGACAACTCGGGCAATCTACACGGTGCCTTAACCCGCACCGATCACAAGGGACTCATTGCATGAACTGAACCGGTGGCTTCACTTCGGGTCCTTCCGGATGGGCAGGTTGGGGTCGCCCAGCTATGTGAGGTCTCGGTGATGGGCGGTGTCGAAACTCCCACAAATTTAATTATTTTTAAAACCAAGTTCCCCTAATATAGTTTAGTGGAAACCATGGTTGTCTCTCACAAGGAATGGCTAAGAGAGCAATACGCAAGACTAGTTGTATGAGGGTTGTCATAAGTTGGGGGTTTTTGTTTGTATGCAACAGAATTAAATTGGAATAATAAAAAACAGTGATTTATGAGGTAAAACATTCATCAGGGCATTTATCATTAGCTACAAAAGAATGCATGAGTTGATTAATTACGCCAGATTTAGATCTAACCCTATTGTTGTGATTCTAAGAGTTGATTGCCTAGAACAAGATTAATCAGTGAGATCTCACCTTTAGTTTCGTTTTCAACAATCTTAAAAGCCAATCACATTAATCTAATTAAAAAGACTAATCAGCCAATTAATTAATCATTACCAAATCCTGATATGCCATGCATCAATTAATCAATTAACACACAAACACATATGCCAATGAATTAGCCTAACTCAATCGAGTAAGCCAAGACAAAGGTTTAAACACACAATTTAAGATCTCAAATTATATGCCATGGTTTTGATAATGAAAACTTATGCAAGATTAAGGGCAAAGCCTCAATTTACCCCAATGATGTTCACACCCTCATAAACCACCAAGAGACTTAGTTACTCATGGAGGAAATAAAAGGGCAGAAATTAAATTGGAATTAAAATTAAGATGGAATGAAGAAATTAAACAACTTGAACAATAAAGAGTAAAGTAAAGGAAATAAATGCAAATGGGAGAAGATGGAAAAACGAATAACTGAATTAATTAAAAGAAGTAACTTACAAAACCCAAAGGGCTTGACGAATAACGTCGGAAATACAATGAAGAAGCTAGAGCTAGACTAGGAAAGAAGATGGAATCCTAATGGAGAAAAATAACTCTAACTAAAAGCCTAGGGTTGAAAGTAAGTAAACTAGGAAAAGAAAAGATATGAAAGTAATAGAAGGTATGTAGAGGTGTGTTGTTTCTGATGCATTAGCTTTCTTTAAATAGAGTGAGTAGCCTCCAAACCCTAGCTAATTGGGCCCCCAGCTCGGTCTTGCAGATAGGTCTCTGCTGTAACATAATTGCGGCAAGGCGCTGGGGCGCGTATAGCTCGCTAGGGCGCCAGTGCTGTGCACATGATGGATTCAAGTGGGTTTCGCGCGCTGGAGCGCGCTGAGGGCGCTGGGGCGCTCGATGCCGGTTCTGAATTCCACTGCTCCGCTTCTTGCTCAGTTCCTGATGTCTACAGCTCCAATAATTCCTGTGACCTGCATCAAAATTACAAAATACCCAAGATCAAGTGCAAAGGTCATCCTTGAATTGCAAAAACATCATAAAACTTATTACTTTAGCCTTTATTTCCATTAAGTCCAAATTGTAACACCCGTGATTCGGGATTTTCCTGTTTTGTGTATTCTCAGTCGCCGGTGCGGATTTTGGTGCCCGGAGCTTAGAGTTATACATATGTAGATAATATATATATGGTGATTGATGTTTAAAGTTGAAAAGAATGAGGTGATGCCTGAGATATATATATATATTTTATGGAACCAAAGTGAGTGGCGTGTGTGTTTGGATTTAATTTAATTTCCGTGCTCAGGGAAGAGACCGGTGTTTAATTTATTTATATATATATCGCAGTAGTGATGTGTATATATATATATATATATATATATATATATATAATATATATATATAATCATGCTTGATATATTAAGATGCTTATGTGAGAATAAATGAATATTTGCATATATGTGTAACGGAACATATTTTATGTCTCATGATTAAAATAAGTTGTATATATATATATATTTATTTATGTATATGGGTTCATAAATATATATATATATGTGCATTTGTTTTATGTGACTAAATTTTGTGAATATACTATAAGTTACTATAATAATAATTTAAGTTGCTGAGAAGCAAGGCAGACGTAATATTATTATTGTATGAGTTAGAGAACCCCTGAGAGGAGTAATGATCGTTATAAAAAAATTTTGTTGGGACCTTAATATTTAAAAATTTAAGCCCCAAATTGGTGTTCGGAAAATATTCTCACCAATATTGGAAAGTTATGATTTTAAGGCTATTATTATTATATTTCACATTTTTTCGATTTTCAGGAAGAAAATCCTATTTATATATATATAATGTTAAATTAATAATAATATGAGATAATTATTTTAGACTCATTGAGAGTCTCATAATATTAAGGAAATTTTCATAACGATCATATATCATTTTCTTATTTTAAAAATTTAGTGTTTAGTGAGTTTTTGAGTAACCTGAGAGCGAGCCTGAGGTAGATCCTAAACACAACCGAGCAGCTTTTTAGGACCCTGGGCTCTCCAAAATTTATTTAACTCTCATCGTAACTCTTAGTGCATTTTCTTACTCAAAATCATACTCAAACACGTACTCATACTCACTACCTAGAGACATTTTAACACTATCACAACACACAAATTAAACACACCCACCCCCTTGGCTTATAACTTCTCGGCTCCCTCACTTAACCCATTTTCCCTTCATTCTTTTTCTCTCATTCTCATTTCACACAAGCAAAAGAAAAACTTCAGAAGCTCCTCTCCCTCCTCTTGGAACCCTAGCTCGGCCAGCCCATAGAGCTCTAGAGGAACCACCATCAACCATCTCCATTTCACTTTCTCTTCAAGAATCTTGGTGAGTTACTCATACTACCTCTTGGTGTGTTGATTTTTGTTCTTGCATGTGGCTGATTCTTGCTGTATGATGGATTTCCTAAGACCTAAATTTCGAGTTCTTGCTGGTGTGTTCCATAACCATGGCTGATGGTAGTGTTGTGAATTGAGGATGCATGTTTGAGCTTGCTTGTGTACGTGTGTGGTTAATTTTGCATGTGCTTCTTGAGGAATCTGATTGCTTATGTTGTTGCATGTGTGTGTGAATGATTTCGTGTGAGTTTCTGATGTTAAGACGAAAGGGGTTGAGGTTGGAGATGAATGGAAGGGCTGGAGACACTGTTGTCTCCGGTTCTACCTTCTTGCTGCAGAATCGCGCGCCGCAGCGCGGTGGGAGCGCTCCAGCGACCCCTGCTCCCATCTACAGTAACTGATTAGCCAATGTCTGATATGGGTTGTCTGTGTAATGTGTTAACATGCTAGATGCCTAAATTGCTATGTTTGAAATTAATGAAGGTGTAAGTATGTTAAAGGGAATAATTAATGGAAAGTGTTTAACGGTTGGATGTGAAGCTTACATAGCATATGTGTACGTATAGAACTTTATATATATGGAATGGTCTAAGTATGCATTGGTGATCTATTTTGAAATGAGGTATAAGTAAATACCCTGAATGTATGTGGTGAATTTCCAATGAGATGTTATTTCATGAGAGTTTGACACTTTAAATTCATGATTTGTCTATGAAGTAAAAAGCGAAATCTACTTAGATAAGAATCTACATGAATGCGAAAATGATGAATGTTGAGCAAAGATGTTAAATACATATAATGGTTTTGAAGTGTAGCCTATGCATGAACTCAATGGGAATATGTGAGTGTTTGATGTAGTGATAAAAGGTTATGTGATGCGGTAATTTTTGAAATAAAAGTGATGTTGATGTATGTTTTTAGTTTGGATTGTGTCTTATGAATGACTGGGGAAAGTGCGAGGAAAAGGAGAGACGTGGTTGGTCAAGGCCAACACGCAGTTCTGTATGAGGAGGCAGAACTCGGGCGCTCCAGCGCCCCTGACGCGCCAGAGCGCGACCTCTGCTGGGGATTTCAGCAGATTGTGATTTCTACGGAATTTAGGGGCAAAATTCCTATTTCGTGAACTTGAAACATGAAAGTGAAATATATCTGAACTGGTAATATGATGTAAGTTGTGTGTAATTGCATAATAGTACATTTGATGATAAAGCGTTATATGAGTATGTGAATACAATATGACGAAGTTTCATGCTTGTAATGAAGATATGAGGGATATGGAATGAAATTTATTATTAAGCTGATTTTTGTAGAAATTTGTACATGTTTTGTGTGGTTGTGTTGATTTGGAAGATTGAAGTATGATATGGCTACTTAGGAGTTTGGGTGGATTCGAGTAGGCCTTTTTCCAGCTACTTAGGAGTTTGGGTGTATTCGAGTACGCTGATGCCGGCTACTTGGGAGTTGGGTGTATTCGAGTATGCTGATGCCGGCTACTTGGGAGTTGGGTGTATTCGAGTATGTCGATATGGCTATTTGGGAGGTGGGTGTATTCGAATATGCCATTAGAGGGTATCTGGGAGGTGGGTGTATTCGGATACGCCTCAAAGTTTATATGTTATTTGAATTACTCTCATGCATGTCTATTAATATGAATAATGCGAAAGCGTTGGTTGTTGCATACTATGTATAATTGTTGTTGGAAGTTTGATGTGGTGATTACCACGAGTACGAAGTTGGTGCTTGGTTGACTGTAATGATATGTGAGAGGGGTGAGCATTTATTATACATTGAGAGAACCGCGAGAACTTAGAAAGACTCCTAGGTTTCCCCTCTAGAAACGGATCGTTAAGTTGTTTGATCTAGTCAAAGTAAGTACTTGAGCTTTTGAGAAAGTTAAAACCCCGTTTGATACAAGTATTACTTTGATTAGCTAGAATCGATAACATCGGGCACGTAGATCCGTGTGCTCAAGGTAACTCACTAAGACGACCTTCGTCTTACGCTCTCTTTTCTTGATGCTTCGATTCTAGATGGACCAGCCGCCGCAGCCCCCGCCGCGCCACGAGACATATGACTTCGCTTGGTCCAGCTACACGCCGGCCACCGGTGCGGTGACTGTCGCGTCCACGGTCTCAGGGGTACAGCGCTTCTTCATCCCAGAGCTTCTGGAAAGGTACCCTGCTCCCGTTCCTGGTCCAGTTCCTGCCCCAGCTTCGGCCCCAGTTCCTGCTCCAGCTCCAGCCCCAGCTCAGGCATCTGCTTCTCCGCCGCCACCTCCGCCACCATCTCCGGCCTCGGATTCGATAGAGTCGGACCCGGAGGAGGACGAGGGCTACTCGAGTGAGGACTCAGCGGATTTCTGGACGGACGTCGACTATATCATGGTAGCGTCCGAGGCGTCTTCTTCTGCTACGGGTTCGGACATGAGTGAAGATACCGGGAGCGCTAGCAGGTGAGGCGCTGATCGTGACCAACCTGACCGATGTGCAGCTGACCATTGACATCTTTCCTTTCTGTTTATAAGTTATCTTCTGTATGGAGCCTTTTTGTTCCCCTGCGTGGGATTATCTCTTTTGACATGTATATGTATTTAACAAATTACAGTTTTACCTGCGTCCTTTTGTTTATTCGGACCAGGATTCTTTTCATCATGTCAGCTCCTGATATTTATATTTCGGCATGTAATAAACAGGATCTTGATACATTTGTACTCTGCTCCATTTTGCTCTGAAGCATATGTTATATGTTAATATTATGGCCAATTGTTGTATGGGCCTTATTTATATCTTGGCATTTCCTATTGATATTCTAGACGCTTATCCAGGTTATCTATTCGTGCTACTAATCTGATTGGTCATGGGTTCGAGTCTCGATACCGATTTATTGTTCACAGGGGTTTGCGAAAATATATTTTATATATACGTTTCAAAAAAAAAACATGGGGTTTTTGGGTGTTATGTAACATTGCAAGTTGTTAATTACGTCCATGGCATAGTTAATAATTTGGGATGTTACACAAATTAATTCCAAATTGTATTAAATATAATAACAGGCTAAAATAGAGCAAAGAAATGCATACAATCTTCCAAATTAAGGGGATAAAATATTGGCAAAAACCACGTTATCACTCGGCGAGGGTGGCGGCCTCCTCTGTCGCCGTTGTTGATGTCGTTGTCGGAGTTGATATAAAGTCGGTGAAGGGCGGAACTAGGGCGGTCTTGGCGGCATCATTGCCCTAAACTGCTCAAGGTGTGAGGTAAACTACTGAGGCTGCCACTGGGGATGTCGCCCAATATGGACCGGGGGTCGAGCTCTTGGCGCCTGGCTATTTCCTGCCTCGTCGAACCTTCTTTTCTTCTCGGCTTCATGGTCGGCCTACGCTCTCCTTTGAGAGCTCTGCTCCTGAGCTATGCACGTATTCACTAGGGCGACATAGCTTTGAAGGTTACGAGCTACCATCTTCTCATTCAGATCCGGCCTTAGTCCTTGCTCGTACCTCATGCACTTCCACTCTTCGTCTGGGTTCAGCCGATAGGTGTAGGAGTAACGGCACAACCAGTCAAACTTAGCAATAGATAGATGACAAGAATATAAATGGGGACCCATATATACTTGGCCATAAAACACCAATATATAAGCATGTGTGTGAGTAATATAGAAATATCTGATCGTCACGAAATTCCTGTCTTATACATATACAATAATATATCTGAAGAAACTGCTCATAATTATTCAAAATAAATACAGAAAACCTTGGCTCAAATTGTATGAGTAAACAAAGTGGCCCAGGATGAATATATATACATAATGTCTATACTGTGTGAAGCTACAGAATCTGGTGGCCTGCCGAGGAGTGAACAATACTTACTCAGCCAGGGAATACAAGAGAAATTCCTATACAAAGTGTCTAATATCAAGAGCATAAATAAGCTAAGTCAACTACATCGCAGATTGCCCGGTTCTTGCTCGCTTAGTCTCCGTTCTTGTGTTCGCCCATCGCTGGCTTCAACTACATCAGATTTCTTTGCTAGGGACTCCACCTCAGGGTCCTCCGGGCAGGACTCTACTTTCGGTTCTAGGTCGAACTTCTTTATCTCGTTGTCCCCCCACCCATCGTGGCATCGTTGTCGGGACGAGGATGGAATCAAGATCAAAAACATGAAGTGGGGTGTTTCGTCATAAGCTCCGGGATGAGGAACTGAAATACCCCAAGACGGTAGAGATCACGATCTCGACGTTGGTGGCCGGTGCGTAGCTCGCCTCAGCAAGCCATTCGCCCTTGGTCATGAAGGGAGTGACGGCTACCTGCTGCTTCGCAATACCCTAGAATCGAAGCATTGAAAGAAATAGAATAAGACGGGGATCGTCTTAGTGAGTTACTCCGAGCACACGGACCTACGTGCTCAATACATCGATTCTTGTCAGTCAAAGTAATACTTTATACAAAACAACACTTTATTTCTCCAAAACACAAGTCCTTACTTTGACTAGGCCAAACATCTTATGGTTCGTTTCTCAAAGGGGAGGCCTAGGAGTCTTTTCTAAGTTCTCGAGAGTCTCTCAATCAATTATAACTAATACTTTCACCTCTCGACAAACAAAATCACCAAATAACATTTCACCGTGCATCCACATGAACACGTCAGTGACATAGAATGCATCTCTAAAGACGAACGATAATCCCCTTCGATTTGGCGAGCGGCGTAACCGATTAGATTCCTCGCTTTGACGAGCGGTATGACCGATGATTCTCGTCGCCTCAGCGAGCGGCATAATTGATTAGTCTCCTCGCTTCGACGAGCGGTATGGCTCACGGGGCGCTGCCTGGCATTATGATCCAAGTCCCAGTAGGTTGTATCACGGGGCTCCGCCCGGCCTTAGGACTAACATCCCAGTAAGTTATGTCACGGGGCTCTGCCCGGCCTTAGGACTAACGTCCCAGTAAGTTATGTCACGGGGCTCTGCCCGGCCTTAGGACTAACGTTCCAGTAAGTTATGTCACGGGGCTCTGCCCGGCCTAAGGACTGACGTCCCAGTAAGATTATATCTCGGGGCTCTACCCGGCAATAGGACCGAAGTCCCAGTATATTATATCACGGGGCTCTGCCCGGCCTTAGGACTAATATCCCAGTAAAATTATATCTGTCACAATCCAACTCAACAATATATCCTATCATTACGATTTAGCTAAACCTTAGCCATATCATACTATGAGCAATACACAACCTACCACTTCCATCCAACGTACCACATCATACAAGAATCAATAACGATAAGCACAATTCACATCTGAATGCAATTATCATATCAATTTAACTATCTCCATGTTATTTCATATCAACACATAACTCATTATCTCATTACATCATATATAAATATGATCTCATATTAACTCATCACTTTAGCTTAAAAGTCTTATGTCGTCTCATTTTATAAGACACGCTACGTCATCGCAATTACAATTCCTCGATTCATGTTAACACCATCGCATATTACATCAAACACAACTCGTTATCTTAACACAACCACTTATTATTATCTCATTTCAAAAATACATAGTTCCTTATCTCAATTAGCAATACATGGATCATTTCCATTTCATTATAATACCTTGTCATTTACATGCACCTTGTGTCAAGTTCACACTCCTCTCACTTTAAATTTAACATGACAACATATTGACCATGTTCTCTTATTAATCATCCCCTCATTAGTTCATAGAAAGAATCATGCATCTTACTACCCCACTTTTCTAAAATAGTTTCGGTTAATGAACACACATGTACATCACTTGCTCTAACACATGAATTTTTCCAAAAAGAGGCCCAAGCCTTAACTTAACATAAAAGTGGAATTAAGATTTAAAATATTATTCCATTATATAAATATAAAATTCTGAATTAGTCCCCTCATACTTAGGATTAGCTCATTTACCTCCCAAATCTTGACTTCACAATTACTAGCAATTTTACCAAGGGATTCATTTATTCTTATTTTATAAAATAATTCACAAAGGTACTATTATGAAGTGTTTAGAGGGAGTTCCAATGTCCCATAACATGTTCCCTCAAGGCTTAACAAGTATATATAAGTAGGAAATCAATTTCGGAGGAAACGGGAAAGCATTGGGATGCAACACTGTCCCTGTTGCAGAGCTAACCGCCTGGGCGGTCCTGCCACCGCCTGGGCGGTCTCAACAGTTTCATCTTGCTCAGTGCGAGGAGCAGACCGCCTGGGCGGTCCGCGCCACCGCCTGGGCGTCCCGATTCTGCAGAAAACGCACAATCTGAGACAACACTTCCTCTCTTCATCTCTAATCCCAAATAACCATCTCTAATGACCACAAATTCATCAAACTCATTCACACACACATATATCACAACCATCTAGCTTAACATCTCAGAATCAATCACCCAAAATCATGAAATCTAACAATGCATGTTCAAAACTTAACATTTAAACACATCTATCAACTCCATACATCCATTTTAACAAGAATCAGAAACATGCATGAAGAAGTTCGAAACTTAGGGCTAGGTTTTGGCAAAAATCAGAATCAAAAAGCTCTGAAGTGATGAAAGTTCAAGAGGAATGGAAAGAGGGGTTGGTAACTCACTCTAGTTGGAGTTTGGATGAGAGATTGGGTGAGTTTGGGGTTGTTCTTCCTCCCCTCCCTTTGCTGGCCGTGGAGAGCTCCTTGGGGCAGAGATAAGGGTGTGTTTTTGGGTCTAATGAAGTGGAGTTTGAAGTTAGAATGAGGGATGGTGAATTGGCCGAGAGATATAGTGGCTTAGGGAGTGTGTTGGTGTATTTTTATGTGTATAGGTGGTGAGTAATAGTATGCGTGTGAGTAAAAATTTGTAAATGGGATATTATGGTGAGATCACAATAATTTAGAAGGCTCAGGGTCCCTAAGAATGGTCCCAGTTGTGTTCAGGGTCGAGCACAGACTCTCTCTCAAACCTTACTCACTTACTCACTAGATACCAAATATTTAAAATAGGAAAA
Organism: Aeschynomene evenia; assembly: GCA_013621005.1. Lineage (NCBI taxonomy): Eukaryota > Viridiplantae > Streptophyta > Magnoliopsida > Fabales > Fabaceae > Aeschynomene > Aeschynomene evenia. The sequence continues at coordinate 5,169,557 of CM024272.1, read as the reverse complement.
GCATATGATCGTTATGAAAATTTCCTTAATATTATGAGACTCTCAATAAGTCTAAAATAATTATACCACTACATTATTAATTTCACATTATTCATTTATTAAAAAGGATTACCCAGTAATCATACTCATGAGAAATTTAATAATAATAGCTTGAAATTATAATTTCCAATATTGGTGAGATTATTTTCTAATTAATTTTCTAAACACCAATTTGAACCCTTTTAAAACAAATATTAAGGTCTCATTAAATTTTATAGCGATCATTGCCTCTCTCTGTGGTTCTATTAACTCTAACAAATAATAACACTAGGTTTGTCTTGCTCCTCAAGTGACCTAGATTATTATGTACTAACACATAGCACATATATTTCATTTAAATCACATAACATAAATACAATTATACATATATATATATATATATGCACCCATATACATATATATATATATATATATATATATATATTTATATATACATTCAGACATATATCCTCATTGGTACACTTCACCTTTAATACATCACACAAAAATATATTAATCTAAAATATATATATATATCACCTTTGCACATACATGACCATGTCTACACATCACAATATCTAACCACAATTCAATCTTATAAGATCATGATTAACTCCTTATAATTTTGCATTTGAAAATCTCCCTATGTATATAACAATTCATCAAATCACCAATACAACAAGGTTAAAGGAAATTTACAAGCCTTTTGAAACATTTTTCAATGCACAACACATTTTCAATAAGAGGAAATTCAATTTTAGAGATAGCAGGGCCATAGAATGCAAGGCTGCGAAAAACTTACTGCAGGCAGACCGCCTGGGCGGTTGGTGCACTGCTGGGGCGGTCACGACTGCCTGGGCGGTGGTGATGACCGCCTTAGCAGCAGAGTACGAATTTTGCACTCTGTTTTCCCGATTTTTGCTCCTTTGCTCACCAAATAGTTTCCAAAGATCAAAATGCATAAAACTATTGAATGCGCACTCTCAAAACACATCAGAAACTTAACTCATACCTATCATTCTCACATCCTCATCAAACCTCATAATTTTTCATCATACAACAACAAATAAAACCACTACCATGGAAGCTCACAATATGAAGCTCAGCCTCTTACAGCCACATGCAATAATGAATTCGAATTTATCATGCCTCACAACAAATTTCCAGATCCTAAAGGTTCTTGCATGGAGGAGGAAACACGATCAAATGGAGATACAAGGTGTACTCACTTAGGTTCACAAAATCAATCATCATATTAAAACTCAAAAAAACACCATGATTCATCACACGTATTCATTCAAAATACAAAACACATAACTGTGTCAAATCACTTTTTCCAATCGCACGTACGCCACATAATTTCGTTCAATTCATTAAATACATCAAACAACATCATCACACATAACTATTGCGTATCGTCACTTATCAACACATCATGACCATCACTTATAATTGTTCGTATCTGCCGTATGCCAGCCCCGGGCTACGGGTGTTACATTATGCATGTTTACATGTTATGTGATGTATTGATATTATATATAGGTATACCCTGTAAGACATTAATAACGGCAAAGACGTCAAAAGGGACGCAAAGACAAAGTTACAGTTATAATAAAACACTCCCGTCTTTGGATACTGATGGGGTTGTGAATCAAGGGATGGCAAACTTGGTGAAAAGCCTCATTAGTAAAAGAGGACGGTACCTCCTCTCCCCATAGTATAGGATGAGCTCATCCCTAGGGGCCGGTGATGTGGAGGAGTACAGAAGGGCGGGCAGTGCCAAAGATTGATGCAAGATAACGTTGTTTGGCTAAATGTATTATGTTATCTTATGAGTTATCAATTGTATAGGTATAAGGGCACTAGTACACTACACCAAGACATTATTTATTTATGCCATATTGACTGTTTAATTAAAATGGACAAGACACACTTAGGTAAGACGTTCCGGGAAAAAGACTTCTTTTTAAACTACTACCTGAATTGAATGCATTCATGTTTCACCTATTTCTTAATTAAACCCGGGGCGGCTTCCTCAACTGAGTCACTTCCCAGTACTCACCCTATGTTTTTCCCCCATATTATAGAGGAGCAGACAGAGTAGGATCATGGAGCTAGCAAGGAGCAGGCTCAACCTTAGTTTATTATCAGTCTTCCGCTTTATAGATCTATATACATTGATTTACTTTAGAGTTATGGATTTATTTCAGTTGTTTGTTTTGTTTATTTTAAGTCCGGACCTATGTTAGCCGGCAGCTATTTATTTGACATGTATTTATGGTGGAGTCTCATAAGTCATTGTCTTTGGCTTATGTGATAAAGCCTAGTATTTATTCCATTTATGTTCATTGATTTTTGGGAGTTATTTATGTGATGAGACTTTTCAGTTTACATGTTGGCATGACTTTTTATTTATCGATTATGTATTCCGCAAAGCCCTTACTTTTATATCGTAAATGAATTGCGAAAATTTTACTCCCGCCTATTTTCCGCGTATATATATTTTAAATTCAAAGATAAAACATGATAACAGAAAGTAACCCTTATGAAATAGCCTAAAATGACTTAAGCATTAAGTGGCTATCTAGTAGGGGGTTACAGTTGTAACACCCTAATAATTACCTCTTTATGCTTAAGCCATAATGAGTTAACTATCGGAAATTAACATCTTGTTTCAGAGATTAATTATGAGTAAAGTAATAGTACGCGGAAAATAGGGCCGATTTATTTTTTTAAAAGAAACGGAAGTTTAAAAACTCGGCTTGTGCGGTATAACTGATATCAATAAATATATCATTCTAAGAAAACTACTCAAACTACTCAATACAAATACATAACATTAGATTACACAACGGTGGCCCACATGTACATAGTAAAGTGTTACAATACCTGGGATACATATAATGTCATAATCATCATAGATAATATAAGTATATAGTGGTGAACTTTTAAGAAAATCATAAGCTTGTACAGCCACTTACAATTTCCTTAAAGGTTCTCAAAAAGTGACATAGATCATAAAGTACAAATACAAGATATAACAAAAGTAAAGCTATTAGTCCTAAGCTCCAGAGCTTTCAAATTTAATCTTCACGTAAGCTCCAAATCGCTCAACCTGTAGACGTACTGGCACCCCTGTCTGTATCTAAAACAAAAGTGGTGGAATAGGGTGAGCTCCACGGACTCAGTAGGGGGATCACTCCGGTTTAATATAAAAATAGTGTAATATGCAAGCTCTACTTTATTGGAAATTTCATAAATCAATTTATACCCGGAGTGTCTTACCTATATGCGTCTTGATTAGTATGTATGCTTTATATATAAATCTGAAAACACCACTACTTATTTAATTTATGACTATTACATATACATAGACTCATCCTTGTTAGGTGCATATTATACCTTTATTTGAATTGGCACTAACCCTCTTATCTCTTTCTACCTCCACATCACCAAATCCCAAGACTATGAGCTCATATCTCTCTAGTTTCTACTAGACACACGGGGAAAGAGGGGTTTCTCACCTTCCCTTACCAGTGATGTCAGTGGCCGAGGTTGCCAATCCTCCCTTACTGACGACACTAGTGACCGAAGGTTACAATTGCTTACTCGATCTACTATTGTCTTTCTTTCATATTCAAATTATCATAACTTGACTTGTCATAGCATTACAACATGTAAGCACATACACTACTGAGTATCATATTCTGAAATTTAAATATAAATTATTCATAACATGCTTCTTTCATATCTCACTTGAAAACATATCATTTTACACATAATTGCATCTACATGTCATTTCTTTTTAATTTGCTTGATTCTTTTCAAAATCACCAGTATCTATTTTAAACATATATAATAAACTTGTTACAGTAGTTTAGATTCTCAGAAAAGGGTTAGAAATCTTTAAAATGCAAAATCACAAAATACAGCAGTTTTAAACAATTCTGCAGAATTCTGCGAGATGGCCGCTAGCGCGCTCTCTGTGGCTGCTAGCGTCTAATAATGCACGACCACTCGCTAGCGCCTAATGTATGGTCGCTAGCGCGTGTCCCGACTCTGCATCCAACCCAGTTTCAGAACAGCCATCATACTCGAGCATATAATGATTTCTAACTGATCCTTATGCATGAAAACACACAAATATGCATTATAACATAAATCTAAACCCCTACCTCTTGTAGTTTAACCCTCTAACACCAAGAATCACCTTGTTCTTCCTTGAGCTACTTGTTTAACAATCTATCTAGCTTTTGATGATGGTGAAGATGATCCTAGAGCCTCTGATGATATATGTTCGGTCCAAAATGAAGGAAATGAGGTGAGGAATTCGAACATGGGGCTGGTCTTTGAGTGAGTTGAGTTTTGAGTGGAGTGGTGGTGAGGTTTATGAAGTTTGGTGTTTATGGAAGTTGAGAGAATGGTGTTTGGAGGTTTAGAGTTATCTTTCTGATTGTGTAAGGTTACTTCAGAGCAAGGAAAAGTGTTTTGGGACGGAGGGATCCAATAACAATTATAAAAAGATGAGGTGCTTGCTTGAAAAATGCAAAATTGCAAAAATGTTGTTCTGTCCTCGATCCGGTCGCTAGCGCGTGTTTCACGGTCGCTAGCGACCGCTCTCACCGCATTACCCGCTAGCGCCTTTTTACTGTCGCTAGCGAGGGACCTCTACCGACTCATCCGCTAGCGAGCTGAGTTGGCCGCTAGCGATGAGTACTGCTACATGACAGTAGCAGCAAGCAACATACTCCAAAAATTCCTAAAATGCATCTAACTCACTCCAAACCTTTACCAACAGTTCCTACTAGTACTTATACACTTGTGCAAACATACTCTTACTAGAATTACCATTTATTTCTTAAATTCCCTACCTAGATCATCATTCTTAACTCAATTTTGTATTATACTAATTTCTCAACCTTATGCAATGCACTTACCATTTCTAATACACACTTTTCCACATAGTACACATAACACATATTTAGTCAATCATACATGTCAAAATACATTCTAATACACATATATCCCAATTATACCTTGATCGAAGCGATTTTCACTAAATCTCTCCGATTAAAGCATGATTAGGATTAAAATTCCCTACCTAGATCATCATTCTTAACTCAATTTTGTATTATACTAATTTCTCAACCTTATGCAATGCACTTACCATTTCTAATACACACTTTTCCACATAGTACACATAACACATATTTAGTCAATCATACATGTCAAAATACATTCTAATACACATATATCCCAATTATACCTTGATCAAAGCGATTTTCACTAAATCTCTCCGATTAAAGCATGATTAGGATTTTTGGGGTCTTACAATAGTAAATCTTCACCATATATAATTCAATCAACTCATAATAGTAATATTATTAAATAAATACATATTCAGCATAATATATGAGGCGTGAAAGACAATTCATAATCGTACAGTATTAAAAAATGTGAAAGACAATATATAATTATATTCATCTATCAAATCGTATTAATATATTATAAATATTATTAATGTATAAAATTGATCATTTTGTTAAATTTGTATGTGTACAATCAATTGTTTTTAATTTTAGGAATATAAATCAGTTCTTATTTTTAATAATATTTAATACATGATAATCAATTACAATATGTAAAAATATTCTAAATTAATAGATTATTCTATTGCATATTTCATTCTATTGTATTTTAAGATTAATTCAATTTTATTAGATAAGATATTAATGTAAGCTCCAGCACCCTTCCAAGAAATGTTAATGATTGGAAATTATTGAGAACTTGGTTTTGAGTGATAACAAATCAATACAAAGAAACTATTTTGTTAGAATAGTTTAATGGGTGTTGATATGTGTAGTGAGAAAGCTATTTGAGATAGCTAAAATACACAAGAAAGTTGGAACTACAAGCACTCAAAGCACATGGTTATGGAAGTGTAAAAATAAAGAAAAACAAAGCCCTCAGAAGGAATCAAGGCATGAGAAAGCTCTTGAGCAACCAGCGAAGAAGATATAAAAAGGTTCTGAGAATTGCACTCAGAAACTTCTCAGAAGGCTGCACAAAGTTTTCCTCATAAAGACTACCTCTCAGAAGGACCTTCTCTAAGAATGGCACCTTCACTCAGAAGACACGAGAATCTTCTGAAGAGAGCACTTCCAGAAAACAGAAAGAAAGCAGAAAGAATGCATTCGGAAAGCACTCAAGAAGATCAGGTTTCTCATGAGAAAGCTGTCCAGAAACTGAGAAGATATCAAGACCTTGAAGACTTCTCAAGTACACTCTCTAAGAAGCTGAGAAAGTCTTCTAAGAAGAGTTGGAACTCTCTGAGAAAGCCCAGTTCCAGAAAGCATTCCCAGAAGACAAAGTGGAAGCATAAGATTCGAATAAGAATCTTCAGAAAGCACTTAAGAAAATCAAGGAATACATGTCAGTACTTTCTGAGGCAGCATAAGAGACTTTCTGAGTAAGTATCAGAAGATACACCTTCTGGAGAAGGTTCAGAAAGCCAGCATCTGAGAAGCTCTCAGAAGCTGTGAGCTTATGAGAAAGTTGTCCAAGAAGTTCCTTCAAGAAGCTGAGAAAAATCTACATCTGAGGAATCACCCTCTGATCTAATCAAGGCATCTTGAATGAGAAGATACATCATTAAGGAAGGAAGAAATTCTTTCAGAAACTTCTCATTGGGTTAGTCAAGACACATCAAGAAGATGCATCAGCCTTCTCATGAAGTGCTGACTTGGTTATGAGAAAGCAGTTTTCTCAGAAGGCTGAATAGAATTTGTGAGAAGCACAAATTCTCAGAAAGCAGTCCTCTCAGAAAGCTCTCAGAAGGCAGTACTCTCGGAAAGCTCTCAGAAAGCAGTCCTCTCAAAAATCTCTTAGAAGGCAGTACTCTCGGAAAGCTCTCAGAAAGTAGTCCTCTCAGAAAGCTCTCAGAAAGCTCTCAGAAGGCAGTACTCTCGGAAAGCTCTCAGAAGACAGTCCTCTCAGAAGACTCTCAGAAGGTAGTCTCTCAGAAGGACATATCAGAAAGTCTTGGGAACTGTGCACAACGGCTATAATCTGGAAAAGGCTATAAATAAGCTCCCAACAAGACACAAATAGAGCTTGCACGTTGCTGCAATGCTGCCAAATTTCCTAGTGATGTTAGAACATTAATTCAACTTTATAACACATCACTAACAGCATCTAGGGTCACTCTAAGGAATCAAATCAAATCTTTTCTACTCATATTCCTTGAGAAACCCGAGATTCTGTAAAAGAGAAATTTTCTCTCAAAAGAAAATTTCTTGAAATCTTCTATTCTTATCCTTTCATTAGATAATATTCTTGCTGTTGCAAGCTTCGAATAGGAGTTGTTTAAGGATTTCCTTTGTTCATTCAAAGTCCTTAAGCATTTGTTTGTAAGTGCTTTACGCACACATCTTTCAAACACAAATTTGTATTTATTTGTAAAAGTCTCACTCATGTGGAGTTGAGCAATTAGAGCCTGAAGAGGCTAGGAAAAGAATACTTGTAAAAGTCTCATGGTGAATGAGCAAGTAGCCTGAAGAGGCCAATCAAAGAATACTAGTCTTGCTCATGGTGTTGAGTTAAGCAAGAGAAGCCAGAAGTGGCTTGATGAAAGAATACTAATCTCTTACTTATAAGAGTGGAGTAAAAAGTCCTTAATTGTTTAAGGCAAGGAAGTCCTCGTAATGAGGCAAGGAAATCCACTTTGGGTTGTGAAGTGGTGGAAGTCCTTTTCGTGTTAAAGGCAAGGTTGCCTGGGAAGGCACAATAAGAAGAATATCCTTAGGGAGCCTGGGAAGGCTTCGATAGGAAAGAATATCCATGCTTAGCCTGGAAAGGCTTGTGGAAAGAATATTCACTACAAAGCCTGAAGAGGCTATAAGAAAGAATACTTGAGAGAGCCTGAGAAGGCTTGATAATATCTGTAACTTTGAAGAAAGTTAGTGGAACTCAAACAATTGTTTGAGAACTGGATGTAGGCAATGTTTTGGCCGAACCAGTATAAAAATACTGTGTGATTTCCATCTTCTTATCCTTCATCTTCCTATTATGCTTTTTATGTTTCTAATCAGCTTTCTCATGCTTTAAACTAAAGCTCTATACTCCGCATTTTTATTGAGAAAGCTGCATTTAATAAAGCATTAAATAAAACTAAATTATAAGCAAATTCTGGACTTGATTCTATGAGTATTACTCATCAGAATTATAAGCAAAGAATCTGATTCTAAGTTTGCAGTTTTATATCAGAATGCTAGGTTTCTCATCAGGTTTCTCATCAGCATTATGATATCTTCTAAATCAGATTCTCTTGGTTTAATTCATTTAAAGCTTCACATTATTCTAACTTGTTTCTGATTATAAGTTTCTAAATAATCATAATCAGAAAGAGTTTAGAACATTTCTAAATGAATTTATCAAAATCATAAGTGTTGAGAAAGCTGTTCAAAAAGCTATTGAGAAAGCTGTTCAGAAAGCTGTTGAGAAAGCTGCATCCTCAATCAGGTTTCTGAACCAGTGATTTTCTAAGTTTCACATATATATGATGCGCTTCATTCATCCTTCATTAAGGGATTATCTTTATGATCTTTCTTATTGAAAGATAAACCACTTGGATAACTACTGATTGCTTATTGATTGAATATCTTAGGTTGATCAACTCTTGTTGAGAAACCCGAATCAGAAAGCTGACCAAGTGTGTTATACTTTGTGAGAAAGAATTACTTTCTGAATAAGAAAGTAAACAAAATTAAAAATGGGTAAAGCACGATTCAACCCCCCTTCTCGTGCTATCCAACACCTTCAATTAACACCCTTTTGAAGAAAATTTTATAATCTAGTTGGATTAAGATATTAATTCAGTTTTATAATTAATTCTTCCACCGAATCTGATATTGGATAAGAAGGGTGTTAACAAATCAATTTTTTAACAAATCAATTATAAAACAAGGTGTTTAATAAAATAAATAGGGAAATACATACTCATGATAAAATCTTCACCATATATAATTCAATCAATTCATAATAGTAATATTATTAAATAATTACTTATTCAGCATGAGGCCCGAAAGACAATTCATAATAGTACAATATCAAAAAACGTGAAAGACAATCTATAATTATGTTCGAGTATCAAATCGTATTAATATATTATAAATATTATTAATGTATAAAATTGATCATTTTCTTAAATTTTTATGTGTACAATCAATTGTTTTTTATTTTAGGAATATAAATCAGTTCTTATTTTTAAATATTATTTAATACATATTATGTAAGATAATCAATTACAATATGTAAAAATATTCTAAATTAATAGATGATTCTATTACATATTTTATTTTAAGATTAATTCAATTTTATTAGATAATATATTAACACCCTTCCGAAGGAAATTTTATAATCAAGTTGGATTAAGATATTAATTCAATTTTATAATTAATTCTTCCATTGAATCTGTTATTAGATAAGAATGGTGTTAAACAAATTAATTATATAAAAAAGGTGTTTAATAGAATAAAAAGGGAATACGTGAGTCTTGATAAAATCTTCACCTTTTTAATTCAATCCATTCATAATATGTAATATTATTAAAGAATTACGTATTCTATCATTAATAGCCATACAAAAGCTGTAATTTATTAACCATATATTAAAAGTATTTTATTAAAAGAAAACAAACCAACATTCAGGAATTGAAAAGAGCTAAATATCCTAAACAAACCAAAATTAAACATTTATAGGAAAACTAACATCAAAATGAATATCACAGAAAAGTGTTTAATGATCAATGTAACTAAATAAAAATAGTATTTAGTTCTTCTCAATTTTAATGGCCTTCATCTTTGTGGTAGACATGTCTCCATCAGTAGCATCGTTATATTCCGCACGACTTCACTTCCCAGGAGACATGAGGCTTCTACTATCAGCATGAGATGATTGTCGACTGTCTTCGACGGCAAAATGTTCATCCAAATCCTACAAAACAAATAAATTAATAAGAATTGATAAATGAAGCACAGAGTCGAACCAAATTAAACAAATGTAATCCATGCTCACCTTAGCAACAGTTGATGATCCAACATCTCGAAACTCAAAGCTCAAAGACGTTTGTCCAAGAGATAAACCAACATACACGTCGGTCTAATATAAATAAACACATGGAATTTATTAGAGATTTTCAAGATTTTTCGATAATAAAAAAAATTGTATAAAGACATAAAGTATATAAAATTACAATAATAATATTAATAATAATAATACATTTGTAGAAAGAAAAACAGATTTTGACTCTTTAAATTTTCTAATAATGGACTCATGATCATATATATCAATAACATCAAAGAACTTATCAGATTCTTTATCATCAGAGTCTTTCACTACAACCTTGAAGACAAATTCCTTTCCAATAAGCAACTCATCAAATTCTTTGGGATATTCACGATGGTCATGTCCCTATATAAGTTATAAAAAAGTTTTAACTCTACGTGTAGTTAAAGCATGAGACAATAGTAATAGAACACACACTACACAAAATAAAATCAACTTGAAATTGGTATATCTCATTATAATTCATAGTTATAAACATACCTTCCGAATATCCTCCAACATAGAGGAACAGGAATTTCCTAAGAGTTCATGACATTGAGTATCAAGCAACACAAAAGTTGAAGCACCTGTTTGATCTATCACCCTAAGCTTTACTTTGAACCTAAAGAAGACAAATCAATTTAAACACAGCAATTAGGATGAAAATAAATCTTTTAATTCCCCTACATTACCATTTGAAGATGGGTATTTACTTTTTAAGTTGGTTCCCTTTTTATATCACATTTTATATTATTTTATTAAGTGCTAATAAAGTTTCACGATTAAGATCGTAAAATAGAATCTAAAACAAACTTAGGAGAATTCAAAAGTAACTAAAAACATGATACACCTGACTTGGGGATCACAACAAGCACACGACGATTACATCTTTCACAAAAATAAAAACCTCTAACAATTGATACCTTATCACCACATTTGCAAGCAGGGAATCACCAAGAAAGGTTATCGTCAAGGCACTCAACGGCAGCAAGAATAACAAAGACTCCACACTAACATATAAATAATAAAATTTAAGTTAATTGTTATTTTCATTTATCAAATGAACATAATAGTGTAAATGTTTAAATAGTATAGGTAGAAAGTACATAAAATAAGAAATAAGCACAATTTAATTAGCATAGGTACATACTATATCTAGTTTCACTATCTCTATTGTTGTAATCATTTGGCACACTAGAAGCATCGGGAGCCTACAACAAACAACACGAACATAGACTAATAACTAGAAAGTACATAAATTTTAATTATATCATTCCGCATATCAGAAGCAAAAATACTAAAAAAAAATTATTCTCCAGTGAATAGTATAATTTAATCATAAAATCATAATAAAATTTACACGCCTAATTAGTAAGGAACTGGTATTGCTAATTGCAAATTCCAGGGAATAGTATACAAGGGAAATGTTCTAGCACTATACATCATCCTCAAACTCCAACATAACTAGTAAAATCACAATTCATTCCCTGATTAGAAATTATTAAAATTATTCATAAACAATGATACATTATGCAGCAGTCAAAGACCACCTGCCTCTATGTGATCATAGATCAACTATTCTTGAAGTATCTAGAGTATGACATGATCCCTAGAAGGGGACACTAGTGAAGTAATTCTAGTGCATTGGAAGAACAACGAATTGTCGAGAAAAATATATAAAGGTGGTGTGAGACATTACCTTGAATTTTCTCATTGACAGCTGCAACCTCTTCTTCATGCTTCTCATGAATTAAGTACATAACCTCATAGTGGCACACTACACAAGCAAATAAGCAAAGTATTGTAAGATAGAGTAATTTACTTGCCCCATGAGAATTAAACAGAATTGGATAAAAGCACTGTTATATTCAAACTTCCTAAAGAGAGACGAATCAACAAGAGGCCGTATTCCATCTTCAAATGTTTAGGGTAGATATATATACATATGTGGCTTCATTTATCAGAATGTTAGGAAATTGAATATTACAAAAGAACATTTTTTTCTTATCCATTTGAGCTTTTAACTATGAAAGGATTGCTAGCTCTTCCATCCAACAGAAAAGAGAATGAATATACATACTTTGATCGACGTTCATATCGTTTTCCATCTCAAGCATAAGTGCTTCAAATAGCTCTCCTGTAAATCAAAATAGAAATTCGGACAAAGAAATAGTCTCAGTACAACAATCTAGAACCGTAATTACCTACTAGAAAAATGCAAGCAAACTGGATACAGATCCAGAAACCGAAATACATGAACACTCACTTTCGTCAGCATCTTCAAACTCTAGGAGAACCTTACCATCTTCCTCAACTGTCTTCTGAAAATCCAAGTTAAAAACCCCAGTTCAATACCAATGGAAAAAATTAAACCAAAAAATGACACAATAGTAAAAAAAAAACCTCTAAAAAATGTACAATAAACATAGGAACCACATAATAGCCACATAGTATAATATGAACCAAGCTAACATTGGTATCAATTAGCAACACATAATTAAAGATCATGTTTGTAGAGATTAATTGATGCTTCAAAGAAAATTAAAGAAGCTAAAGCCTTATAGAAGCTACTCCTACAACAACTGCTCTACAATATTAACAGGGAATTAGACACCTAAATGTCCCAAATTATGCAGCAAAATAAAATTCCTAATAAAATACCCCAATCAAGAAGATTTGAACCTCATTGAAGTAATTCCTGATAAATCTCACAATCTTTGCTTGATCATGTTGCCAATACAAGAATATGATAAAGAGCAAGCCAAGGTTGAAGCTAAGCCGTGAACCTAATCATTAACAACACACTACAACAAATCCTGGCTACGGCAACGCCAAATTTTACAACGCCTAAAAAACCGTTGCGTCAAAGTACTTGTGGCTACGATTTTATGCAACTGTTGCATAATGTAATGATTTTTCAAATTTTATTTTACAACACTATAAAACCGTACTCTTATCATATATATGCAACGGTTTTATGATTGTTGTATGTTTTTTATAATAGACAACGATTTTATAAATGTTGTTTTTTAATTTTGTAAATATTACACATAAAAACTGTTGCTGTTGTATTTTTAACTTAAGCCACACTTAAAAAGCCGTTGCCCTTTGATATTAGACAATAATTCTGCAAATATTTTTTTTAACTTCTAAATGTTACATAAAAAAATCGTTGACATTGTATTTTTAATTTAAGCCGCACATAAAAATTGTTGCTGTTGTATTTTTAACTTACACTTAGAAAATCATAGTCCTATCTATTATAACTCGTGAATTGAAATGATGCTAATAAATTTTTATTTTTCACCTCCCATTAATTCATTTTTCATTAAAACATACTTCTAAAAATATTTATTGGCCTTTCGATCACATGAAGTTATTATTATATTCTAATTTTATTTTATTTTTTAATAATAATATTATAGATGGATTAAACTGTTTGCAACTTTAATTTATACAAAACATTTAAATTTTATTTTATTATGAATTAATTATAGATAGATATATTTGTACCTAATATTAACTCATACAACTAGATCACAAAATATTTATGCAATTTTGGTTTTGATTTGAAAAAGAAACATAATAATAATGAGAAAGATAATGGCAATAATAACAATAATTATAATAGTATCTAGCGTCTTGTCGGGCACTTCGTGCCCGCCAAGCCGCATTTTTCTTTTTTCGAGTCATATTATATGTTTTTAAATTTCGTTTTATAAAATGGAGAAAAAATTTAAAAGAAATAATTTAGAAATAAAGGTGGTTATCTTTTATATTTATTTTATTTTAATAATTTTTCAATTTTAATTTAAGAATTCAAAAAATAACTACCCAAATGAATGTGGACACCAAAAAGGTAGGTTTTTTTTGTATCCTCTTTATATATTGTATAGAAGTATAGATAGTGTAACACCTGTGATTCGGGATTTTTCCTGTTTTGTGTATTCTCAGTCGCCGATGCGGATTTTGGTGCCCGGAGCTTAGAGCTATATATATGTATATTATATATATGGTGATTGATATTTAAAGTTGAAAAGAATTTGGTGATGCCTGAGATATGTATATATATATATATATATATATATTATGGAACCAAAGTGAGTGGTGTGTGTGTTTGGATTTAATTTAATTTCCGTGCTCAGGGAAGAGACCGGTGTTTAATTTATTTATATATATATTGCAGTAGTGATGTGTATATATATATATATATAATCATGCTTGATATATTAAGGTGCTTATGTGAGAATAAATAAATATTTGCATATATGTGTAAGGGAACATGTTTTATGTCTCATGATTAAAATAAGTTGTATATATATATTTATTTAGGTATATGGGTGCATAAATATATATATATATATATATATATATGCATTTGTTTTAGGTGACTGAATTTTGTGAATATACTGTGAGTTACTATAATAATAATTTAAGTTGCTGAGAAGCAAGGCAGACTTAATATTATTATTATATGAGTTAGAGAACCCCTGAGAGGAGTAATGATCGTTATAAAAATTTTGTTGAGACCTTAATATTTAAAAATTTAAATTCCCAAATTGGTGTTTGAAAAATATTTAGAAAATATTCTCACCAATATTAGAAAGTTATGATTTTAAGGCTATTATTATTATTATTTCGCATTTTTACGATTTTTAGGAAAAATCCTATTTATATATATATATTGTGAAATTATTAATAATAATATGAGATAATTATTCTAGACTCATTGAGAGTCTCATAATATTAAGGAAATTTTCATAACGATCATACATCATTTTCTTATTTAAAAAAAAAAAGAGTGTTTAGTGAGTTTTTGAGTAACCTGAGAACGAGCCTGAGCTAGGTCCTAAACACAACCAGAGCAACTTTTTAGGACCCTGAGCTCTCCAAAATTTATTTAACTCTCATCGTAACTCTTAGTTGCATTTTCTTACTCAATCATACTCAAACACATACTCATACTCACTACCTAGAGATATTTTAACACTACAACAACACAAAATAATTAAATACACCCACCCCTTGGCTTATAACTTCTTGGCTCCCTCACTTAACCCATTTCCACTCATTGCTTTCTTTCATTTTCATTCTAACACAAGGAAAGAAAACTTCAGAGCTCTCCCTTTCCCCCCTTGATCACCACTTTCGGCCAACACTTAGGGAGCAAGAAGAACCACCATCAGCCCTCTTCCTTGTCCATTTTTCTTCAAGAATCTTGGTGAGTTACTCATATTACCCCTTGATGCTTTGATTTTCGTCTTGCATGTGATGAATGGTTCTGTTGGGACTGAGAATCTGAACCCTAGTTTTCGTTTTGCTAAGCTTCCATGGTGTAGTGGATTGTGAATGTATGTTTGAGCTTGCATGTGTGTGTGGGTGAGTTATTTTGCATGTGACCCTTGAAAATCTGAGCATTTGTTCCTATTGCATGTGTGTGTGGGAGTGGTTTTCGTGAGTGTTCTGATGCATGAAATGGAAGGGTTGAGGTTGGGGATGAGTAGAGGGGCTGGAGATGCTGCTGTCTCCGCCTCTGCATTTCTGCTGCAGAAGCGTGCGCCCCAGCGCGCTGGGAGCGCTCTAGCGCGGGTCCGAGCGCCTGCTTCTGTCTGCAGTAGCTGATTGACTATTTTTCTGATATGGATTGGTGGTGTAATGTGTTATACAGTGATGGAACTTATTTTTTTGGGGCATTGAAACTCCCTCTTAACTTCATGAATTGATGTCTTTGTAAATTAGTTATTACTTAAAGAATGAACAAATCTCTTGGTGTATTTGCATATGTTGAGAAAATTGAATATTGGAGGGAGGTAGATCATTTAGGAACATGGTGATTCTAAGTCTGAGCCATATATAAATGTAATTAGTAATGAAGATAAGGAGATGTATGCATATGCTAAAATCAGGAGGTAGAGAGTTGATTAATTGTATGAAACATGTAAACGCTTAAGTATAAAAATGGGAGTTTATTATGTATATCATGACATGAGGTCCAAGTACCACATTATGTGAATTACATGAGTATAAAATTGAAAATGGTGTCTGAGAGAGTAGGGATAGATGGAGTGTACAATACGAGGGCATGAAGAGACGACTCTGCTACTTGTAGCAGATATCGCGCGCCCCAGCGCCCCTGACGCGCCAGAGCGCTACTTCCGTTGTGAGTCTCAGCAGATTGTGATTCCTGCAGAATGTTGGGGCATAATCTCTATTTCGTGAACTTGAAGCATGAAAATGAAATGGATATGAACTGACGATATGATGTAAGTTGTGTGTAATTGCATAATAGTACACTTGATGATAAAGCGTTATATGTGTATGTGAAAATAATATGATGAAGTTTCATGCTTGTAATGAAGATATGAGGGATATGGAATGAAATTTATTATTAAGCTGATTTTTGTAGAATCTTGTACGTGTTTCGTGTGGTTGTGCTGATTTGGAAGATTGAAGTATTATATGGCTACTTAGGAGTTTGTGTGGATTCGAGTAGGCCTTTTTCCAGCTACTTGGGAGTTGGGTGTATTCGAGTACGCTGATGCCGGCTACTTGGGAGTTGGGTGTATTCGAGTATGCCGATGTGGCTATTTGGGAGGTGGGTGTATTCGAATATGCCATTAGAGGGTATCTGGGAGGTGGGTGTATTTGGATACGCCTCAAAGTTTATATGTTATTTGGATTACTCTCATGCATGCTTACTAATATGAATAATGCGAAAGTGTTGGCTTGTTGCATACTATGTATAATTGCTGCTAGAATTTGATGTGGTGGTTACCACAAGTGCGAAACCGATTTTGGTCGGCTGTAATGATATATGAGAGGGGTGAGCATTTATTGTACGTTGAGAGAACCGCGAGAACTTAGAAAAACTCATAGGTTCCCCCTCTAGAAACGGATCGTTAAGTTGTTTGTTCTAGTCAAAGTAAGCACTTGAGTTTTAAGAAAATGCAAGTCCCGTTTGATACAAGTATTACTTTGACTAGCTAGAATCGATAACATCGGGCACGTAGATCTGTGTGCTCAAGGTAACTCACTAAGACGACCTCGTCTTACGCTCTCTTTTCTTGATGCTTCGATTCTAGATGGACCAGCCGCCGCCCCCGCTGCGCCACGAGACATATGATTTACATATGATTTCGCTTAGTCCAGCTACACGCCGGCCACCGGTGCGGTGACTGTCGCGTCGACTATCTCCGGGGTACACTGCTTCTTCATCCCAGAACTTCTGGCGAGGTACCCTGCTCCCGTTCCTGCCCCAGCTCCAGCCCCAGCTCCTGCTCCACCTCCAGCCCCAGCTCAGGCGTCTGTTTCTCCGCCACCACCTCCACCGCCTTCTCCGGTCTCGGAGTCGACAGAGTCGGACCCAGTGGAGGACGAGGGCTACTCGAGTGAGGATTCGGCGGACTTCTGGATGGACGTCGACTACATCATGGTAAAGTCTGAGGCGTCTTCTTCTGCTACGGGTTCGGACATGAGTGAGGATACCGGGAGCGCCAGTAGGTGAGGCGCTGATCGTGACCATACTAACCGATGTGCAGCTGACCATTGACATCTTTTCTTTTGTTCATAAGTCATTTTTGTATGGAGCTTTTTGTACCCCTGCGTGAGATTAACTCTTTTGGCATGTATATGTATCTGATGAACTGCAGTTTTACCTGAGTCCTTTTTGTATATTCGGACCAGGATTTCAGACTTATTTATTTTGATCATGTCAGCTCCATTCTTATTTCTGTATGTACTAAACAGGATCCTGATACACTCAAACCTTTATATTTTCCACTATGACGCATATGTTATATATTAATATCATGGCCATTTGTTGCATGGGCCTTTATTATATTATTGGCATTTTCTATTGTTATTCTAGACGCTTATCCAGGTTATCTATTCGTGCTACTAATCTGATTGGTCATGGCTTTGAGTCTCGATACCGATTTATTGTACACAGGGGTTTGCGAAATTATATTTTACATATATACGTTTCAAAAAAAAAACATGGGGTTTTTGGGTGTTATGTAACATTGCAAGTTGTTAATTATGTCCATGGCATAGTTAATAATTTGGGATGTTACATTTTTGGTATCAGAGCAGTTCGGTCCAATTGAGCCTGAGGACTGAGCTTGCTTCCTTCCCTTAGTCTGTCATTCTTTGAGCCCTGTTTTCCTTAAATCTATCTGTTGTGTGTGCCATTACTTCTCCAATGATCTGCATGGATATGAGCCTGATCAACTCATTGGCTGTGCAGGTATTGACTGAACGTGATGCCTCCACGACGACACCGGGATGCACGTGACCTCCAAGAGGCCATACAAGCGATGAGAGCCCAAGCCGAAGCGTTTGTGAGGATGGCGCAGGCTATGGAAGCGGGACGTGTACACCCGCAGGCGGGGAGCGAGGAATCCCGCCGTTACATGGAGTTCAAGCAGAGGACTCCCCCTGTTTTCCGCGGAGAGTTGGACCCGGACTTGGCTGATGGATGGGTCCGGGGCATCGAGCGCATCTTCGAGGATATCACTCTGACCGAGGCGCAGAAGGTAAAGTTCGCCACCCGGGAGCTGAAAGACCAGGCTGAATCCTGGTGGGAGGCCGTGCGGCCAGTGCTGCAGCCCACAGGGGCTGAACTATCCTGGGAAGGCTTCAAAGCAGCTTTCTACGAGAAGTACTTCCCCAGGACGGTGCGGGATGCGAAGGACAAAGAGTTCCTCGAGCTGGTACAAGGGGACATGACTATTTTGGAGTACACAGCCAAGTTTGACCGGCTGTGCCGCTACTCCCACACCTACAGGCTGAACCCGGATGAGGAATGGAAGTGCATCAGGTATGAGCAAGGGCTGAGGCCAGATCTGAATGAGCGGATGGTGAACCGCAATCTCCGAACTTATGCTGAGCTCGTGAACATGTGCATAGCTCAAGAGCAGAGCTCCCAGCGGAGAATGGAGGCCGAGCGAGAGGCCGGGAAAAAGCGGAGGTTTGACGAGGCGGGTCCGAGCCAGATACAAAGGGCCCTGCCTCCCGTTCAGTACGGTGGGCACCCTCAGAGGCGCCACCCTCGTTTTCACCACCGCCAAGGGAGGCCCGGAGTGCAGGTACCGCAGAGGCAGCCCCAGTTCCGCCCTCAACCACCCCAGCAACACCTCCCTCCGCAGCAGAGGCAGCAACAACAGAACAGGAGGCCGCCTCCCCAGCAAAGAGCTAATGCGGCTAGGCGACCCCGACATGCTCGCCCTGCTGAGCCTGCAGCAAGGCCTCAAGCACCAGATATGCAGCTACCTGATCGCTGTGGTCGATGCGGCTTAAGGCATCATGGAGACTGCCCAGCTTGTTTCGCATGCGGCCAGAGGGGACACTATGCAAGGGCTTGCCTCCAGGGAAGAAACCAGCAGCAGCCGCGTCAAGCTCTGTATTCGCGGTTACGGCAGAACAGGCCCGGGCAGCGGGAGAGCTGATCCATGGTGAGTGTAGGTTGTCCGGAAATGTTTTATCTGCTTTATATGATTCTGGCGCATCGCATTTTTTTATATCTAATACATGCGTTGAGAGACTTAAGTTGCCAGTTACCACCCTACCATATACTTTGCATGTATCTACCCCAACTTCTTCACATGTTAATACTTCATCATGCATTTTTGGGTGCACTTTTGTGTTGTTAGGGAGAACCTTTAAGGCTGATTAGATCTGCATACCCCTAACTGGGCTAGACATTATCCTGGGAATGGATTGGCTGAGATTAAATCGGGTTATGTTAGTTTGTGATTCTAAAACTGTCCTTTTCCCCGATGACCTATAAAAACTTGAAGAAAATAGAATCCATAACTTAGAAGGTTCCTCTAGTTCCCAAACGTCCCTATACAATTGTAGAGTGGATACCCAGGAATTCGCCACGTTCGCCTCAGCTACGGTTGGTAAGGAGCAGAGAATTGAGGATATTCGAGTGGTTTGCGACTTTCCGGAGGTATTTCCCGAAGAGATACCAGAGTTTCCAGCAGAACGTGAAGTGGAGTTCTCGATCGACTTAGTCCCCGGCGCGGGACCGATCTCCATCGCCCCGTATCGGATGGCCCCAGCCGAGCTTAAGGAGCTAAAGGCATAGTTGGAGGAATTGCTAGAGAAACGATTCATACGCCCAAGTGCATCGTCGTGGGGAGCACCTGTACTATTTGTGAGAAAGAAGGACAGAACGATGAGGCTTTGCATAGACTACCGGTAGTTAAACAAGGTCACTATCAAGAACAAGTATCCCTTGCCGCGGATCGACGACCTCATGGACCAACTACGGGGAGCAACCGTGTTTTCAAAGATAGATTTACGGTCCGGATACCATCAGATCCGAGTTCGGGAAGCCGACATCCCGAAGACAGCCTTTAGATCGCGGTATGGGCATTTTGAGTTTACAGTGATGTCGTTTGGACTCACAAATGCGCCTGCTGTTTTTATGGATTATATGAACCGGGTGTTCAGGGAATACCTAGATCGGTTTGTGGTGGTCTTCATCGACAACATTCTGGTCTACTCAAAGTCGGAAGTGGAACATGCCGAGCACTTGAAGACGGTTCTGAGTGTTTTGGTCGATCGGAGACTGTATGCCAAACTCTCTAAGTGCGAGTTTTGGCTTAGAGAGGTTCAATTCTTGGGGCATGTGGTATCTCAAGAAGGCATAGTCGTGGACCCAGCAAAGATAAGAGCAATGATAGAGTGGGAGCGACCGACCACGGCAACTGAGATCCGGAGTTTCTTAGGACTCGCGGGGTACTACCGAAGATTCATCCAATGGTTTTCTCAGATTTCAGCCCCGATGACAAAGCTTACCAAGAAGAATGCTCCGTTCGTGTGGAATGAAGCTTGCGAGCAAAGTTTTCAGGAATTGAAGAAGAGATTGACATAAACCCTGGTATTGACGCTTCCGGATCCCGAGCAACCATTCGAAGTGTACTGTGATGCTTCTGGAGGAGGGTTAGGCTTCGTTTTGATGCAACAAGGTAGGCCAGTAGCCTACGGATCACGGCAACTTCGACCGCATGAGCTGATTTATCCGACGCACGACTTGGAGTTAGCCGCCGTTGTATCGGCGCTGAAGATGTGGAGACACCATCTTTTCGGAACCAAGTTCGAAGTGTTCTCGGACCACAAGAGTCTCAAGTACCTATTCGATTAGAAAGAGCTCAACATGAGGCAACGCCGCTGGATGGAGTTCCTTAAGGACTTCGATTTCATGCTCCATTACCACCCTGGAAAAGCCAACGTTGTGGCCGACGCGTTAAGTCGAAAGGCATTGCATGCGGCTTGGATGATGGTGAAAGAACTGGAGCTAGTACAACAGCTGGAGGGCATGGACCTCAACATGGACTTGACATCGAAAGGCATAAAGTTTCATCATTTGGTCATCACCAGCGAATTCAAGCAACGAATCAAACAAGCCCAGAAGGAACAACAAGACCGGGAATTTCAAGATATGCTCGAAGCAGCGCGACAAGGAAAGATACATGGGTTTGACCAGGGATCAGACGACCTTTGGAGATTCAATGGACGGATTTGCGTGCCTAAGGGCCAGAATTTGCGTGAGGACATACTCCAGGAGTCACACCGGAGCCAGTTCACTATCCACCCAGGGATGACGAAGATGTATAATGACCTGAAGGAGCGATTTTGGTGGCCTGGATTGAAGAAGGATGTGGCACAATTCGTGAGTAGATGCTTGACTTGCCAGAAGATCAAGGCCAAACACCAGAAGCCAGCCGGAGTTCTGAACCCCCTTCCTATTCCGGAGTGGAAATGGGAACACATCACGATGGATTTCGTGACGGGGTTACCTCTGACTCAGAGGAAAGTTGACGCAATTTGGGTCATTGTGGACAGGTTGACCAAATCTGCCCACTTTTTACCAGCAAGGACGACTTACCCGTTGGAGAAACTGGCCCAATTGTACATCGATTGGATCATTCGCTTGCACGGAGTACCCTCTTCGATCGTCTCAGACAGGGATACGAGGTTCACATCTAGATTTTGGGGAGCCTTGCAGCATGCTTTTGGTACTAAGCTGAGCTTGAGCACTGCGTATCACCCCCAGACGGACGGCCAATCGGAGCGGACGATACAGACTCTTGAGGATATGTTGTGGGCCGTTGTTCTGGAGATGCCGGGCAGCTGGGACACGCACCATCCCTTGGTGGAATTTGCATACAATAATAGTCACCATGCCAGCATCGGAATGGCGCCTTATGAGGCTCTCTATGGCCGGAAGTGCCAATCTCCGCTTTGTTGGAATGAATCCGGAGAAGAAAGGTCACAAGGACCCGATTTGGTGCAACAAACCACTGAGAAGATCAAGATGGTCAGGGATAAAATGAAGGCTGCCCAGGATCGGCAGAAGAGTTATGCGGATAAACGGCGACGTGAGCTGGAATTCCAAGAGGGCGACCATGTGTTTCTGCGGGCCGTACCTACAACTGGGATAGGGCGAACCTTAAAAACCCGAAAACTCAACCCTAGATTTATTGGGCCTTTTCAAATCCTAAAGAGAGTGGGACCCTCAGCCTACCAGATAGCCCTTCCACCTAACTTGGCCAACCTTCATGATGTGTTTCATGTCTCTCAACTACGCAAGTATCAGGCTTCGCCTGAGCATGTATTAGAGCCAGAGATCGTTGAGTTGAAGGACAACCTGACACTTGACCTTCCTGCGACCAAGATTGTGGATCGCAAGGTGAAACAAACCCGTCGGAGTGAGATTCCCATGGTTAAAGTTGCTTGGGGAGAAGGATCCTTGGAGGACCATACATGGGAACTCGAGTCTGAGATGCGAGACAAGTTCGCCCACCTCTTTGAAGGTACGGTTTGAAATTTCGGGACGAAATTTCTTTTTAGGGGTGTAGATTTGTAACACCCGTGATTCGGGATTTTTCCTATTTTGTGTATTCTCAGTCGCCGGTGCGGATTTTGGTGCCCGGAGCTTAGAGCTATATATATGTATATTATATATATGGTGATTGATATTTAAAGTTGAAAAGAATTTGGTGATGCCTGAGATATGTATATATATATATATGCATTTGTTTTAGGTGACTGAATTTTGTGAATATATTGTGAGTTACTATAATAATAATTTAAGTTGCTGAGAAGCAGGACAGACTTAATATTATTATTATATGAGTTAGAGAACCCCTGAGAGGAGTAATGATCGTTATAAAAATTTTGTTGAGACCTTAATATTTAAAAATTTAAATTCCCAAATTGGTGTTTGAAAAATATTTAGAAAATATTCTCACCAATATTAGAAAATTATGATTTTAAGGCTATTATTATTATTATTTCGCATTTTTACGATTTTCAGGAAAAATCCTATTTATATATATATATATATTGTGAAATTAATAATAATAGAAGATAATTATTCTAGACTCATTGAGAGTCTCATAATATTAAGGAAATTTTCATAACGATCATACATCATTTTCTTATTTTAAAAAAAAAAAATTGAGTGTTTAGTGAGTTTTTGAGTAACCTGAGAATGAGCCTGAGCTAGATCCTAAACACAACCAGAGCAACTTTTTAGGACCCTGAGCTCTCCAAAATTTATTTAACTCTCATCGTAACTCTTAGTTGCATTTTCTTACTCAATCATACTCAAACACATACTCATACTCACTACCTAGAGATATTTTAACACTACAACAACACAAAATAATTAAATACACCCACCCCTTGGCTTATAACTTCTCGGCTCCCTCACTTAACCCATTTCCACTCATTGCTTTCTTTCATTTTCATTCTCACACAAGGAAAGAAAACTTCAGAGTTCTCCCTTTCCCCCCTTGATCACCATTTTCGGCCAACACTTGGGGAGCAAGAAGAACCACCATCAGCCCTCTTCCTTGTCCATTTTTCTTCAAGAATCTTGGTGAGTTACTCATATTACTCCTTGATGCTTTGATTTTCGTCTTGCATGTGATGAATGGTGCTGTTGGGACTGAGAATCTGAACCCTAGTTTTGGTTTTGCTAAGCTTCCATGGTGTAGTGGATTGTGAATGTATGTTTGAGCTTGCATGTGTGTGTGGGTGAGTTATTTTGCATGTGACCCTTGAAAATCTGAGCATTTGTTCCTATTGCATGTGTGTGTGGGAGTGGTTTTCGTGAGTGTTCTGATGCATGAAATGGAAGGGTTAAGGTTGGGGATGAGTAGAGGGGCTGGAGATGCTGCTGTCTCCGCCTCTACATTACTGCTGCAGAAGCGTGCGCCCCAGCGCGCTGGGAGCGCTCTAGCGCGGGTCTGAGCGCCTGCTTCTGTCTGCAGTAGCTGATTGACTATTTTTCTGATATGATTGGTGGTGTAATGTGTTATACCGTGATGGAACTTATTTTTGGGGCATTAAAACTCCCTCTTAACTTCATGAATTGATGTCTTTGTAAATTAGTTATTACTTAAAGAATGAACAAATCTCTTGGTGTACTTGCATATGTTGAGAAAATTGAATATTGGAGGGAGGTAGATCATTTAGGAACATGGTGATTCTAAGTCTGAGCCATATATAAATGTAATTAGTAATGAAGATAAGGAGATGTATGCATATGCTAAAATCAGGAGGTAGAGAGTTGATTAATTGTATGAAACATGTAAACGCTTAAGTATAAAAATGGGAGTTTATTATGTATATCATGACATGAGGTCCAAGTACCACATTATGTGAATTACGTGAGTATAAAATTGAAAATGGTGTCTGAGAGAGTAGGGATAGATGGAGTGTACAATACAAGGGCATGAATAGACGACTCTGCTACTTGTAGCAGATATCGCGCGCCGCAGCGCCCCTGACGCGCCAGAGCGCTACTTCCGCTGTGAGTCTCAGCAGATTGCGATTCCTGCAGAATGTTGGGGCAAAATCTCTATTTCGTGAACTTGAAGCATGAAAATGAAATGGATATGAACTGACGATATGATGTAAGTTGTGTGTAATTGCATAATAGTACACTTGATGATAAAGCGTTATATGTGTATGTGAAAATAATATGATGAAGTTTCATGCTTGTAATGAAGATATGCGGGATATGGAATGAAATTTATTATTAAGCTGATTTTTGTAGAAACTTGTACGTGTTTCGTGTGGTTGTGTTGATTTGGAAGATTGAAGTATTATATGGCTACTTAGGAGTTTGGTTGGATTCGAGTAGGCCTTTTTCCAGCTACTTGGGAGTTGGGTGTATTCGAGTACGCTGATGTCGGCTACTTGGGAGTTTGGTGTATTCGAGTACGCTGATGCCGGCTACTTGGGAGTTGGGTGTATTCGAGTATGCCGATGTGGCTATTTGGGAGGTAGGTGTATTCGAATATGCCATTAGAGGGTATCTGGGAGGTGGGTGTATTCGGATACGCCTCAAAGTTTATATGTTATTTGGATTACTCTCATGCATGCTTACTAATATGAATAATGCGAAAGTGTTGGCTTGTTGCATATTATGTATAATTGCTGCTAGAATTTGATGTGGTGGTTACCACAAGTGCGAAACTGATTTTGGTCGACTGTAATGATATTTGAGAGGGGTGAGCATTTATTGTACGTTGAGAGAACCGCGAGAACTTAGAAAGACTCATAGGTTCCCCCTCTAGAAACGGATCGTTAAGTTGTTTGTTCTAGTCAAAGTAAGCACTTGAGTTTTAAGAAAATGCAAGTCCCGTTTGATACAAGTATTACTTTGACTAGCTAGAATCGATAACATCGGGCACGTAGATCCGTGTGCTCAAGGTAACTCACTAAGACGACCTCGTCTTACGCTCTCTTTTCTTGATGCTTCGATTCTAGATGGACCAGCCGCCGCCCCCGCCGCGCCACGAGACATATGATTTCGCTTGGTCCAGCTACACGCCGGTCACCGGTGCGGTGACTGTCGCGTCGACTATCTCCGGGGTACACCGCTTCTTCATCCCAGAACTTCTGGCGAGGTACCCTGCTCCCGTTCCTGCCCCAGCTCCAGCCCCAGCTTCTGCTCCACCTCCAGCCCCAGCTCAGTCGTCTGTTTCTCCGCCACCACCTCCACCGCCTTCTCCGGTCTCGGAGTCGACAGAGTCGGACCCAGTGGAGGACGAGGGCTACTCGAGTGAGGATTCGGCGGACTTCTGGATGGACGTCGACTACATCATGGTAAAGTCTGAGGCGTCTTCTTCTGCTACGGGTTCGGACATGAGTGAGGATACCGGGAGTGCCAGTAGGTGAGGCGCTGATCGTGACCAACCTGACCGATGTGCAGCTGACCATTGACATCTATTGTTTTGTTCATAAGACATCTTTTGTATGGAGCTTTTTGTACCCCTGCGTGGGATTAACTCTTTTGGCATGTATATGTATCTGATGAACTGCAGTTTTACCTGAGTCCTTTTTGTATATTCGGACCAGGATTCCAGACTTATTTATTTTGATCATGTCAGCTCCATTCTTATTTCTGTATGTACTAAACAGGATCCTGATACACTCAAACCTTTATATTTTCCACTCTGACGCATATGTTATATATTAATATCATGGCCATTTGTTGCATGGACCTTTATTATATTATTGGCATTTTCTATTGTTATTCTAGACGCTTATCCGGGTTATCTATTCGTGCTACTAATCTGATTGGTCATGGCTTTGAGTCTCGATACCGATTTATTGTACACAGGGGTTTGCGAAATTATATTTTACATATATACGTTTCAAAAAACAAAAAAAAAAACATGGGATTTTTGGGTGTTATGTAACATTACAAGTTGTTAATTATGTCCCTGACATAGTTAATAATTTGGGATGTTACATATATCACCAATGATAATAATAATAATAATAAAACAAACAAACAAACTCACACACACGCACACACAAGTTTAGGTTTAAGAAAGGGGGAAAGATGCCGCCGCTGAGGCTCTGGAAGAGAGAGCGAGAGCTGAGTGAGAGAGTGAGGCGGACAGGGGAGAGAGTACCGCGGCCGCCGCGGTCCGAGGAGAAGTGACGAGCGGGACGGCTGGATGGGAAGGCGCGCGGCTAAGGTGGGGCTGCGACCGCGGGATCCCGAGGCGAGGGGAGAACGGCGACCGGCCACCTGAGAGAAGAAGCCGTGCGGCTTCGAACCGGCAAGACCGCCCGAGGGAGCAGTCGGGTATCGCGGCTGCTGCGTCGTCGAGGCACCGGAGAGAATCTGGCGTGGCGGTTTGAGGTTGCAGAAGGAGGTGGACCTGTTGCTGCGGTGGTATTGAGGGTGGTGGAGGTCCAAGGTAGGGCGGACTACTGTGGATGGGAGAGGGTGCCGCGGACTACTGAAGATGGTGACGAAGGTTTGAAATCTATGGTTCTGGTTTTTTTATTTTTATTTGTGACCTTTGTTTCAAGTTTTTTTGGTTTAAAATTATGGTTTTGGTTTTGTTTGAATGCTGCTGAAATTAACTCAATGGCAGTCTAAGAGGACACCCTTAGTGAAGATAAACTTTATAAGAAGCTAGATTTTGTTGATGATTCAAGAATGAATAAAATCAAGAGACTAGGAGTAAATTAGATGGACAACACAGAGCTCAAAAGTCTGAATAATGAGTATAAATTGAGGCTTCAAGCCTTGGAACAGCAGTCCCAGCTGAAAGATGGTATGTTCACACATTTTCTTTCCACTTTATGTATGTATTAGTCAAATCTGATTCAACTTTTTTCACTCCATATAGTCTAAACTCTATTTGAATTTTGAAGTAGATACTCGGGCCAATTTTTTAGCAGAAATAAACTTCATATATTGTCAGGCTTAATTTTTTTAGCAGTAATTGAGTTTTGTGTGTTATAACAAATCTCCACCATGTGCATTTTTCATGTCTCTGTAAGTAAGTACTAAGTTTAGCTATTCAAATGCTTGCTGATTCTAAATCTCAACTTTGTGAAATGGTTACTGTTGATTAACAAACTGAGTGATATTTTATCTAATTATGTTTTATGCGTGTTGTTCTCTGCACCTTTCAAATATGCCTTGCCTGGACCAGGAATTTGATTTCATCTTGATGAATGCTTGTTGATTTGTAACCCGAGTGAGGATTTCGTGCTTATACTAAATCTTCCTTAAATTCTCTTTTGCATGTGATAAGCAATTTCAAACCTGGTTTTAGTTGCATATATTAAATCTAATCTTTCTCAATAGATGGGAGTCACTCAATTTCTCAATAATTTCTCAGCAGTGATGGAATGCTGAGGAAGAAACTAGTTACGAGTAACGAGTGTGTTTCTCAATAATTTCATGTGTTTTTTTTATAGGGGATCTACGTTAGAGCCAAACTAAAGGGGCTCCAACAAATCCTTCACCATGATTTATTATTGATATTTGATAAGTTGTTTGGGAACACATAATCTATATTATTTCTTCCCATGAGAAGACAATGCTAAAATTCTTTTTTCCAATTAAAAATGATAACAGATATGCTTGGAGTTTGGTATGGTTGTTCAAAGGTATAAACCACTAGGTAAGCTATCTCATCCCTGTTCCTAATTTCTATGATTTATTTTTATAGGTTACAACAATATCATGTCTTTGATTTTTATCTCATTTATAAATGCTTAAATTAGATCATTTATGTATTGATTGAAGAAGAATCATCTATCTGTTAAGGTTTGAAAAAGTGTGCTACTTGTTGATCATGAACGAAAAAATTATTATGTAATGATCATGTTGTTTGTTGATTTTCTTCATCTAATGTGCAGTGTTTTGCCTTCCTGATCTGTCACCACTTAATAGATCAATTCTCTGTAAGCTATATCACAAAGAAAATTATGATTTGTATTTTTTTTGCAAAATTCTTATCCTTCATTGTTTTACTTCTGATGGCTTGGTATATTGCTCTTGAAACTGGAAACTTCTGTTCCCTACTCAAGTCTATAACCGTGAGGTACATGTGATTTATGTGTTTGATTATGCTTTGCTTTCATAGAATTGATTTTAAAGTGATTTATGTTTTGGTTGTATTACTAAAAGTTGATTTCAGAGTTGATTTTGCGTATATTTTTCGTTCTATGATGCTGAGCTTAGCTATGACCCACGCACTGACACCTTCCAAGCAAGGTAATTTGGACATGATTCTTGGTGATCATTTGCTTATTCTCCCAATTTTTATTTATATTTTTGTTCTTGTAGAGTTTGATTAAGAAAAACCAGGAACTTAGATTTGTTAGTTGTGTTGTGTAAGTGTTATGTGTATTATATAGGTATCCACCACATGGAAGAAGGGCAGTGGCTATACAACATAATAAAACTGAGTGTTATTATTATTTTTCATTCTTCAAAAATTTTTATTATAATAATTCAAAAATCAAGAGTTAAATAATGTAGGATGTCATAATTATATTATTCTTCAACATCTTTTTCTTTTTTCTAAAGTTGTTTAATGTATTCATTTTGTTTATTTATTGTCCAATGCAGGATGTGAGGGGAAATGATGTTAACCTTGGAAACCACTAAGGAAAAGGTCATAGTCTAATAATTTTTGTAATGTCTTGTTGCTTAGAATATTCTGTATGTGACTAAAATTTTGTGGATATGGAAGATTTTATTTCTTATTTTATGTTGTTAAATACGATTTAATACTGAAACACAATATAAAGAAAGTTTACTAATAAATAGGATATCATAATTCAAAAACTCATTTATTTTGCTCTTTGTAGTACTTTCTTTTATCTCGTGTCATGTTGTGCTCCTATGCATTCTTGATCATTTGTGTAAGTTAATTATATTTGCTTTCATATCTTTTTACAGGAACCTAAGAGAGAAAGAAGCTAATCACAAAGAGTAACAACATCAAATAAATAAAGAGTAGTGAAGGAGTTTAAGATTTGTAGAAGTTGATGATAGATTTTGATGGAATATTACGCAAGTTCTTAGTTTTATTGAATTATCTATAGTTATAATTTATATAATATCAAACTATTGGTCCTTTATTATGTAAATTGAGAATTGTAGATAATAGTATTCATGACTTGGATGCCATTTGTTGCATTATTATTGTATATAAAGATCTTATGTCCTTAATAGATAAGATTTGTTATATAAATGTTATGATATAATTAAATTTAAATTTAATACTTATATTATTATTTAAATATGTCGAACTTAACTTACAAAACCGTTGCTAGGTGGAAAATACAATACATATAAAACTGTTGTCTAATAGCAAATACAACATTCAAAAAAGTGTTGCCTATTCGTAAATGCAACATTTAGAAAACTGTTGCTATAAATAAGTTAACAACACTTAGAAACCGTTGCTAATAAAAAAGAGCAACGCTTAAAACATGTACCAATTGATTACTAAAATAGTACGAGTAAAAATCGTTGTTAATTAAGGCAACGAGTAAAAACCGTTGTTAATTAAGGCAACGAGAAAAAACCGTTGTAAAATACTTGAAAGTAAAACCGTTGTCTATTGTCAACGACAACAGTTTTTTCATTACTGTTGCCTAAAGTAAAAAACCGTTGCCTATACAAATAGGTAACGGTCGCATACTCCACGGTTTGAAAACCGTTGCGTCAGCTTAAGACAACGGTTTTTTGCTCTATAGCCACGGTTTTCAGCCGTTGTTGTAGAGCAAAAATGTAGTAGTGACAATATGAATCAATAAACACATAATGAAATTGTTCATATAATCAAAATTGCTTAAAGAACTAAAATAATAATATATAAAATCTTTTTCTAGGTAGATATTGTTACATAATCAAGGTTGTTGTAAGAAGTGATCACATAGATGCATTTTTAATATATTATTGCATTTTTGACTTTTTATATTAAAAATATAAAAACATGAATATGCATTTTTTATATATTAAAAAAACATTTGATATTGCATTTTCATATGCAATAGGTAATTAAAAATAATCACATAGAAAACTACAATGAAAAATCTTCAAGATATTGTTCCTTCAATAAACTTTAGAACCTACACCACATATAGGAATAGCAGCTATCAGCTCAAACAAAAAATTTCAATAGTGTTCCTTCAATGTTGTGCACCTAAAATGTTTGCTTACTGATTATAATAGAATACTAAAAAGCATGAATAGAGAACATCGAATGAGGAGATATTAAGAGGCAAAATAGGTTAGTGTCTTAAACTATCAATAATCTCTCATTTTCTTACTTTTAGAAGAAAACCAAATGACATTCAAATTACATAAACAATTTAAAGTGAAATCTTCAAGTGTTGGAATACATTATACATGGCTTGAATCAAACATGATAGACATAAAATTCAAAGACACTTTGTCGAAAATTTGAAACTATCAACGTTGACTTCCATGTATGCCCTGATCAAATATTTCAAGATTCGTATGGATCTTGTAGCATTGTAGGGAAACTAAATTTGCACAAATGAGTGTGTAACATTCAGATAAGAGATTCTAAATTATTTGTGGTTTTGTTTGTATCTGGGACATATGATCTTATACACATTGCCACAAATTTTTCCTCCTTCCTTTTCCTAAAATTAACAAAATTTATAAATTGGAACTGATCCAAAGTTACAGGACACACCTTACAATCATCACACTTATCAAAGAAACCAAACACATTATGCCATAGAAAACCAGGCACATAACAATGCAAAACTAAATGAGAATAAGAAAGACCATTAACAGGATAATTAAGTAAAAGTATACATATAGCCAAAATGTCTATATGTCAAGAAACAGGTTCAGCCTAGTCATAAACTCATAATCCCTCTTGATAATACAATAGTGCCCTTTCAGATTAATAAATGCAAACACCCAGAACCATTATCTTATTATTTTCTCTTTTATTCCCATGAAAGCTAGTTTTTCTGATTCAGAAAGCATTTTTACAGGGCTTTCTAAAGATATCACAGCACATACGAACACTAATGCCTAGAGCAGAGGTAGCAAAATCTATTTACAAACATAAATTTACATGAGATGTTGTTCGATTTCTTCAGCATTAGCATGCAACCTTGAAAGCACAAGTCGTACATACCTGCATAAGAATTGTTATGTTATATATGTATATGTATATGTGTATAAGTGTGTGTATATATATATATATATATTATATAAAGAGAGAGAGAGATTTTGGTATTGCAAAGGATCTTTCTAGTGCCAAAAAGGTAATTAAAATGCAGAATTTAAAGAACTACTTAATCTCAGAGTCTTTCCTTTCTCAAAGTAAACTTGCAAAGGCTGCTCAAGCATATGTAGCATAACAGACAAAAAACAGACAAGCATTGAACAGTGGTAACTCTGTTCTCTTGAATAGCAGGACTAAATCCAAAAATATAGACAAATAAACAATTAGCTATAACCACTGACCAGGAAGTACATCTCTGCCAACAAGAAATCATATCGAACAAAACCTATTTCTTAAAAGAAATAAACTAATTCTAATGATGATAAATATATTTTAGTGAGTGTAGTGGAGGGGATGATGAAATTTTCCTGGGTTGAGTGTATGTTTATTAATAATCTAAGTGTGAAATTATTTTTCTAGATGGTTAATAAGTGTTGATAATTGGTGTAGTCTATACTGACACTAAATTAGAAATGTTTGTATAGATCTCTTGTAGCTACACAAAAAAAATAAAAAATATATATATATATAGTGACAATAATATATAATTGTGGGTATAGACTGTTATATTATAATTAAAAAGACTTTTAGTGACGATAAAATTTAGGTGCAAGAGTATACATTCTATAGTCACAATTTTTTCTGTCTCTAAAACTTTTAGCAACAACATCTTAAATGTGTGGGTATATAGTAGTTATACCTACGATTTTTATGACCGTCACTAAAATTAACCATAGGTAAATTAACCATAGTTAGTTTATGTTTTGGAATGTGTAAGAATTAAAGTATGGAATTATGCTGGATTGATGTGTTTAAGCTTAGATATATGATTATATATTATGCTGGTTGGATATTGATTGTTTAACAGGTTTATATATTTGGGGAATGTCTGAAAAACAGAGGAAACTCTGTCAAATTTTCTGGAAATTTGGTCTAAGAAAGGCTTGCTAGGGGATGTACCCCTATGTGCCGGTCATGGTCTAGGTTATGTATATTAAGCAATATGTACCTTTTTTAATTCATACTATTTTCTTATATTTTATGTAAATCCTTACCCAACTACTCTATACTCCCCAAAAGGTACTTCATACATATTTCATGCAATTTGAGGTCTTTTTTTACATATGAAACATCTTTACTTTATCATTAATGAATTAATGGATCTAAAATTATAGACGATATATACCTATCATCATGCTTATAACCGAAATGAATTTATTTAATTTTCAACTGTCAAGTCACCCAATAATATATATATATATATATATATATATATATATATATATATATATATATATCTTGTGAGAAAACCTTGGCAGATGTGATTACATTATTCTCAGAAAGAACGATTGTCAGGCATAACACTTAACTATCAATATGTTGCCTCATTACACCATAAATTTAAGTTTCTGGCACTGATGAAATGTGCGTCCCCACTTCAAACCGCAAATACATTTGCTACTATGGTCAATGAAGGTATCAACAAACCAGCTTCAAATCAATACGTAGGTTCCATTTAGTTCAAGTTTTTTTTAAAGAAAAACAAAATCAAATAAGATTATTTAAGAAAATCAAGTTTATATAAAAATGTTTGAATACTTTTTTTATAATTTAAAAATAGTTTTCAGAAAGAAAATACATTACGAAATATTATTTCCTGAAATAAAGCAAATCTGCTTAAAACAAAAAAGTCATTAGTAAGAGATTATAAGAGATTACTATAGTAGCAACGTCTACGTATTTAATTAGTAATTTCATATGGAAATGGAAAGGAGCAAGTTTTAACTATTTTTACTGCACTCATGCATGAATTATAATATATATAGTTGATTATTTTATTATATATATTAGTTTGATGCATCAGGATAAAATTAATAAGCACATGATAATAAAAAACCTACTACGTGGACATTGAGATAAAATAATTAAAAACAATATTAAATATAACAATAATTTTTTTTTCAATTATTCTTACTCTTTTCCATCATTACTCATAATTATTTAATATTTAGTTCAGAATGATGTTAAACAGGATTATCCTCAAGAGTTTGTCAATTTTCTGCTTGGACAAATTTTTTTGTTCAAGGTTGAAGTCCATTCAAATTCAAATATTAGATTTGAACCTTCTTTTAAGGTGGTCAAAGTTTGTTCTGATGTTGATATAATCACCAAGTTTAAAGATTATGTGTCTTTAGAGAGCCCAAATGTGTCGTCTAAACTTCAATGTCATTCTCTTGAACGTGATATTCTACAAGAATATCCTATTCTTATTTTATAGGTAAAATCTAGAAGCTATGGTGCTCATCTTTAACAAGAAATTGATAATGATTCATGGTTATTAATATTTGAAAATGTACTTTGTATGCACAATTTTACCTTTATGATATTATACTTTATATTGACATGATTATTATCTTAAGATTTGATGTAGTTTTTTAATTATATGAATTTGGGGATATTTTAATGATTATTGTTTGTTATATATATCTTAATGAATTTTAAATTTTAATTAGCACTGTAAGTTAATTTAAAAATACTATTAGTTGCTATATTTATATATAAAATTAAAGATAAAAAATGTAGTTATAATTTATACCAATGATAATTTGAAGTGAAGTTAATTATGACTAAAATTTATACCCACAAAAATTAAAAGGAAAAAGGTGTGACTATTATCTATACCTATAGAAAAATAAAAGTGAATAAAGTGTGAGTATAATATTACCTATACCCATATAAGATTGAAAATTATAAATTTGTCACTACAAACTATACCCACAGAAGATATGTCATCACTATAAGCATTGTAGGGTGGTTTTATGTGACGGTTTCAGTGTTGTCACTAAAAGCTATAATGACATAAACAAAACTGTAGGTATAGTAGAAGATCTTTATTGACGGAAATATGTATTGTCACTAAAGGTTATACCCACGGACAAAAATCGTGGGTAAATACATACTATAATTGACGACTCACACTGTCCGTGGGTATAGGTTTTTGGGGGTTTTACCCACAGTTTTATGCTTATACCCACGAATTTTTGTTGTCACTACATGTCAATTTTCTTGTAGTATAGAAAGATCCTATTGCGAGGACGGAGGGATGGAACCCGGGTCAGCACCTGTATCTAAAAAAGTATAAATAACCAGGGGATGAATTTTACAACTCAGTGAATAGACAAATGTCCATAACCCATACAAGCTAGCATAATTACCTTAAATACAATAATAATATCTCAAGTTTATAAATCAAGTTCCAACGTATATTCATCAACATAAATTTCATGTTTATCATAAATTTTATATAGAACATAATTACACGAGAATCGCCAATTCACTACAAGAAAATTGACATGTAGTAACAGTAAAAATCAGTGGGTATAAACATAAAAACCATGGGTAAAACCCAAAAAACTTATACCCATGGACAGTGTGGGCCGTCAATATAGTATGTATTTACCCACAGTTTTTGTCTGTGGGTATAACCTTTAGTGACAGTACATACTTCCGTCAATAAAGGTCTTGTACTATACCTACAATATTTTTTTTTGTCACTGTAACTTTTGGTGACAACACTAAAACCGTCACATAAAACCACCCTACAATACTTATAGTGATGATATATTTTCTGTGAGTATAACTTGTAGTGACAAATTTATGTTATATGGGTATAGATAATAATATACCCACACTTCACTTTTATTTTTCCGTAGGTATAGGTAATGGCCACAACTTCAATTTTTTGTGGGTATAAGTTTTAGCCACAATCAACTTTACTTATCGTTGGAATAAATTATAATTACACTTTTATCTTTAATTTTATATATGAATATATAGAAAATAAAAATATTTTTTAATCAACTTATATTAACAATTAAAATTTAAAACTCAATACGATATATATAACAACAAACAATAGTCATTAAAATATCCCCAAATTCAAATTAAAAAACTACATCAAGTCTTAAGACAGTAATCATGTCAATATAAAGTATAATATCATAAAGGCAAAATGATACATATAAAGTACAATTTCAAATATTAATAATTATGAATCATTATCAACTTCTTGTTAAAGATGAGCATGGTAGCTTCTAGTTTCTACATACAAAATAAGAATAAAACATTAATGTTAGTGTTTGTAATCAACAAAATAAATAGAAAGTACATTAAATAAGAAATAAACAAAATTTAATTAGCATAGGTACATACTATGTCTAGTTTCACTATTTCCATTGTTGCAATCATTTGGCACACTCGAAGCATCATTTGGCACACTAGAAGCATCATGAACATATAACAAACAACATAAGTTCATTTAGACTAAACAAAAATAATACTGTTGTACAATACATGTCATCAAAATAGCAAAACAGAATCAAATAGAGCAGAAGCAACAACAAAGCAAAATCAGTAAGCAACATCAATAATGGAGCACAACCATTAAGCAAAACACAAGCAATAATGGAGCATAAGAGAATTTGTACAAATGAATTTTATTACTAATGGAGCAAAACAGAGGCAGTAAAATAAAATCTAATAGAGTTGAATCAGAAGCAGTAATAAAACAAAATTAGCAAGCAGAATCAGAAATGCACAATAATAATTAAGCAAAACATAAGCAATAATGGAACATACCATAATTCTATCTTTTTTAAGAATGGACTAATAATTAAGCTTTGTGTGTATAAATTTTTAATTTACTTGTTCAGCTGCAAGTTGCAAGAAATGTTGAACATCTTCTTCTGGCAAACGCGTTTGAATCAAATTTCATACATTTGTCAACAACCCCTTAATTCTATCCATTTCTTCAAGTAGTTTTGTATTTGTAGGTGACGATACTTTCAACTTTTTGGCCTCTGGTATCTTGCCAAAATAACGTACACGTCCTTTTTTTTTCTGGTCCTTGTATTTTTGAAAGTAAGTCATCCTTCCAAAAATGTGCAACTTTGTCTACTTTGGGATCCTTGAGATGTTTCACCCTCAGGTATTTGTTTCTTGATTTCATCCTAAGATTTTATTCATAATATCATTATATAAAAGAAATCGAAAGTAGTAAGAATATGACACAAATAGTGTTAATCAACCAAGTAAATAGTTTCAAAAGCTATACAAAGTCTTATGGTGTAGCTAAAAGTGTCGTTATTTCTTTTAACTACAATCAATTTAGAGTTTAAAGAGCAAAAATGTATTGAATCAATTAGCTATAGTAGTATAGCTAGTCAACCCAAGTCGTTTCCCAAAGAGGCTTTAGATTGTTGATCAAGTATGTATAGTATATGTAAGTGTTGGGATTGTATGAGAGTTAAATCAAGCAATGAAACAAGAGATATTAACAATGCAAAAAGAATCTTGGTGTTGAGTTGTGCACAAAATTACATTTTCCCCCATCCTAAACCCACTTAGACATTTCATCAAACACATAGAATGCAATTTACACATGCTCAAGAATTACTAAACCAAATTGACTTTGATCAAAACCAAATTAATATAATTACTCCAAGCACATGCAAACCTAATTCTTAATCAAGAATAATTCACACTCTCTAAACTAATGAGCCAATGCATTAATCAACACATAAACCCAAAAGCCCCTAAACACACTTTAATCCCTTAATCAAGAAATTAAAATGCATTCAAGGCATAATCAAAATCAGCAAGCATGAATCCACACAAGCCAACTTTAATAACATTCAAAAACCCAAGAGAGTGAGAAGCAAGAAAACAATTTGATAGTGGGTTTCAAGAGAAAATGCAAATTTGGCATTCCCCCAACACCAAGAATAAGAAACTACTCACACATAATTAAAGAGAACAAATGAAATAGAGAAATGAGAACAATAATGATGCTGGAAATGAAAATGAAATTATATTAAAACTTGGAGAATAGTAGAACAATGTAGTAGAGAGTGCAAGAACAAAAATGGAAAACTAGAGAGAAGGTAGAGCTTCTCTCTCTAAACACCCTAACTAATTTGGAAATAAACTTAGAATGATCTGTAAAGTGTCTCAGATCAATTACATAAAGAGACTTAATTGCAAAAAGGGACTAAGGACTAAGTTGCAAAAAACAACAAAATTTGGGGCTGCTGACTCGAGGTGGTTGTTAATGTAAATCCTCATTTGGTTTTGATAATAACAAAACTAATGTAACTTTGTGAGTTTACATTGAGAAGCTACAGTGGATGAATTTGTAATATTTCAGAAGCTCTTGTATGAGAAACCACTGTTAGAATGTATTGTATATGCTTCGGGTATTGTAAGATATTTGTATTATGTAATAGAAGCATAGAGATAGGAATAGTGTTGTATTAGGCTATATAATGTATAATCTGTAATACACACTTGAGGAAGCTAGAAGAAAGGCTTCAGAAGCTGAAGAAATGCTTCGGAAGCTAGAAGAAAGACTTCAGAAGCTCGGAGGAGTCTTCAGAAGCTCGGAGGAGACTTCAGAAGCTCAAAGGAGACTTCAGAAGCACGGAGGAGGCTTCAGAAGCTCAAAGAATAATTCAGAAGCTGGAAGCATGGCTCAGAAGCTGGAAGCATAGCTCAGAAGCATCGCACAGGAAAAATGCTCAGAAGCATGTTCAGAAGAATGGCTCAGAAGCATGTCCAGAAGCATGGCTCAGAAGCATGACTCAGAAGCATGGCTTAGAAGATGCTACAGTGACTTAATGATTCTCTGATCATATTCAGAAGCTGATACAGAAGTTTAATGAGCTTTTGATGTGTGAGGTACAGAAACTTAATGAGTTTCTAAGAAGGGAATTAGTTTAAAAGTGTAAATGAATAATGTTCCATTTTATCTCGTGTTTTCCCGCCAATATTTTATAGTTGTTAATGACAGCTTTGTTATTTCAATTTCAAAGAGCTCTCTATAAAAAGGGATGTCTCGAGTTGTAATTGGAGAGGAGAAAAAATAGATGAAAAAATCATAACATAGAAAAAGAGAGAATCAGAGTGATAGAAAAATCCTCTGAGAGAAAAAGGGCTGAAAAGAAAAACAAAAATCTGAGAGAGGCTCAAATACATTTTGAGAAAAGAAAGAGAAGAGCTATGTGCTAGAAAAGAGAAAAGAAGAGAAAAGAAAGGCTCAAGAAAGGTGATCAGAATAATGTTTTGATTCATTGTGCTAAGAGAAGAAGAGTGATCAAGATAATGTTTTGATCGTGATTGAAGAAAAGGAGGTTCTGAGATTAAAGATTTCAGAAGCTGATCAAGCTCAAAGAGTTTGAGATCGAGAGTAAAAGACCAGAAGCTGAGTTCAATTTCTCAAGATTGGTTCGTGGAGAGTGTGATCAAATACAAGGTTCTGAAAAGTCCTTGGTGTGATTCAAGGCGGAAAATCTTTCTAGAGGGTACATCTAGAGAGTGGAAAATCTTCAGAAGGGGATATTCTGGAGTCTCGAACCTGAGAAGGTTGCAAAAGATATCTTTGTATTGATACCTATGTATGTTGATGCATTTCTAGTGGAACTCAATCCTTGAAAGGTTGAAGAACTGGATGTAGGCACAATTGGCCGAACCAGTATAAATTAGTCCAATTCTCTCTACCCTTAACTCTCTTGTTTTGATTGCATTTAATTGTTGTGATTGAATTTCATTGATTGTTTGCTCAGAAGCTGGTGTGATAACATCAGAAGCTGAAATAGTATTTGTGTGTTAATTTATTTTCTGGAATATTTCAAGAACAATCTTTAATCAATCTAAAAGTTAAAGAAACTTAAGTAAATACAATCTTTATGTGATTAAACTTTGTGATATGTGATATTGATCACTTGGGTTTTTGAAATTTGAGATAAACAATTAAAGAACATTAATTCAGAAGTTGTGTAGTTTATAAGAACTTACTTCAGAAACTGTTTCTTTGTTCTTTGTATAATTGTTGCTTAGATTCTGAGAGTATGTGAAACATATATCATATTACATATTGTTGATTGAATGTATTTGAAATACTAGTTCATAAGCTAATAGATTCTGAAGTCAGAATCTGAAGCAGGTTCTGAAACAAAGTTCAGAAGCTGAATCGGATAGTGTTCAGAAGCTGACTTTCTGAAAGAGATATTTTGGATATTTGATTTGATTGTTTCAGAAGCTTGATATAATATTTGAGTTGTGATATTTGTGATCATATTTCGCTGTGCAAGTTTAAATACAAATTAAATCATTGTTAATTGGCATATTGAATTATGTGTATGTCAACATAATTGATTTAGGTTCTGATATCACAAATAACATTTTTTATTCTTATTGTTTTGACTAATTCTTGACAAGTGTCAAAGACTTGATCAATCTTTGAGAATTTCAGGAAGTGTTAAATAATAAAGAAGCATTTGCGAAAAAGTATACACAACCAATTCACCCCCCTCTTGGGTTGTGTAAAGCATAGCTTGGAGGTGTTTCTCAAGAGACCCTCACATCATCAGTGGTTGCTAGCGACCAAGCAAGCATAATGCTGGTCGCTAGCGACCAGTATTAGTAAATGTCCAATTGCTGCAAAATTCTCCGGTTGCCCATTTCGCTCGCTCCGATGCTCCCGATGCTTCCGAGACTTGAAGTAGCTCCAACCTAGGTTCCTGAAATACCAAAGCACTACCCAAACGTGCATCAAAAGATAACAAGACTAAAGTCTATTCAAAGTCTCAAAAGGTAATGAAATTCCACATCAACCATCACAATGCAAAACATGCAACTACAATGCAAACAACTATAATTAAGACACTTAAGGAATGCAAGATGTACATATAAGGACAGAGAATGCTCAATATTTCGCATCCTATCATCTTACAATAACACCAACAGTTTTTTCATTGACAATTGTTCCATCCTTACGAGTTCGGGTGTTGATATATACCTCATGGCGTTCAGGTAATACTCCTTTGTTCTTCTTTTTCTTTAAACAAATAAATTAAGCGTTAGTTTTATATAATAAGAATATATAAATCAATAAAAACAAATTTAACCAAACTTTCTCATCAATCACAATAGGGAGACTTTTTGTACCCATACAATGGGTATCTTCGAGCTTTGCACGATTTTGTTTATTAATTCCACTTATTTTCTGTATAAAGCAAGAACCATGGTGAGGAAATACTATATATATGTAATGTTAAAATTTTACAAACTTTATAACTTACTTGCCTTTCTTCTGAAAACCAATAACGAACTAAATCACGATATTGACTCGCTTCAACTCGATCATCGGGAAGTATGGAAGCAATTTCTTCTTCAGTCTTACTAGGGTCAAAGGCTCTCTTTAAATCGTGCTTCCATTGTCTCCACTTATCATTCATCTCACCATTATTTGTCACACCATTTTCAAAGCCATCTAAATATCCCAAGATTGTATTCCCTTCAAATATTCCAGGTGGATCTCTGAATTCTTGTGTTCCATCAAAGTCCTTTTTATAACCTCCATTTGTGATCAGGCGCTAACCATCGACGATGACACATGTAGAAAAATTTTCTACCATGTTGTAACCACATTGAGGCGGTTTCAAAACCACAACATGGACAAGCAAATTGGCCTTTGGTACTCCACCCAGATAAGTTAGCATATGCAGGGAAATCATTAATGATCCACATCACTGCAGCACGGTGTTGGAATAACTCTTTCTTGGAGACATCAAAGGTTTCAATTCCAACATCCCATAACTCCTGTAACTCTTTCACCAATGGTTGTAAGTACACGTCAATATTATTTCCAGGAGATTTAGGACCTGAAATTATTTATGACAACATGAAAAATGATTGTTTCATGCACATCCAAGGCGGAAGGTTGTAAGGAATAAGGATGACTGGCCAAGTGCTATGAGTAATATGAAGGTAGTGAAACGTGAGAAGGGGGGTTGAATCACGTTACACCAGTAATTCCTGTTTCTGAAAATTACTTAAAAATAAAGATCAAGTATAAACTTGTCTTGCACAGCGGAAACAATTGTTAGTATATAAACAGAAACTTAGCCTATAGACAAGGCTTTTTGTAGATCTTGAAAGTATATTTACTTTCAAGGTCTTCTAAATGATAAAGGTCAAAACTTTAACCTTCAACACTTAGACAATGATGATGATGTATGCGA
Source organism: Aeschynomene evenia (assembly GCA_013621005.1). NCBI lineage: Eukaryota > Viridiplantae > Streptophyta > Magnoliopsida > Fabales > Fabaceae > Aeschynomene > Aeschynomene evenia. The sequence continues at coordinate 5,127,295 of CM024272.1, read as the reverse complement.
AATATGTATATGTATGTGTATGCTATGTAAAAAAACAATAATAATAAAAGAGTAGGGAAGAGAGAAAGCACACACAGAGATTTTATACTGGTTCGGCAACGTGCCTACTCCAGTCCCCAGGATACACCCGAGAGTTCACTATCACCACCAACACTAGGTGGAATTTCCTGCCTCTGCTACAACACAAAGGGCTTCAACCTGCATCTTCACCAAGGTGACTAACTGCCTTTGAAAACACAAAGGACTTCCCTTGCACCTCCAACTAAGGTGACTCACTGCCCTTGCAAACAACAAAGGACTTCCCTTGCACCAACAACTAGGTGACTCACTACCTTTGACAACACAAAGGACTTCAACCTTGCCTTCAACACCGAAGGACTTTCTACCCTTGCCTTAGACCCTCTAAGGACTTCTTGCCTTACAAAAATAAGGACTTTGTATAAAAGATATGATTTTTACCAATCAAGAACTTAGATGCAACTAAGTTGAAACCTTGATGGATTTTTCTCTCAAAGAAAAACTAGCAAAGCTAGGATAAACAATAAAGCTCACTCTTTTAAGAATTACAACCTTTTCCCAAATAAAAATAAGAACTTGAGGTTTAGAGGTTGAAGATGAAGAGAAATAAGGATTCAATTCGACACCGTTTTGGCACTTGTAAGCTTGGGTAGTCTCTTGAATTCTTGGGCATTGAGGTCTTCTATTTATAGAGAAAATAGCACCTCAATTTTGAAATTAGAAGCTTGATCGCCACCCTTGATTTGAATTTGTAATCTTTTGATCCAACGGTGAGAGCTCCTTGATTTGATTTGAAATTGATCTTCCAAAAATATAAAGATCAAATAAAAGGAAGTTTCATCTTGGCTCTTGATTCAAATAATTCCCTTTAATCCAAAGGTTATTATTTGATCTTAAATATGGAAACTTTGTAACCAAGTATTTGAAATAAGGAAACTTCATCTTGGCCCTTGAATTTGAATTGTGACTTGATCTTGTGGTGTGCATTGCTTCATCAAATTTTCACAAAATCTTGCAAAATATGCAAGCTTTTTGCGCCACTTTAGGAGAGAGAAAGGCTAGGGTTTTTAGCTTTTCTTGCTCCACAAGTGTGCCTCCATGTTGGTACGAATTAGGATTTCACAATTTCTCATTTTTTGAAAATCCTAAAACACCAAACATGGTCTTCCAGGGAATCTTCTGTAAATGGATTCTTGAATCTTGAATATTCTTGAATCTTGAATCTTGAGGCTTGAGATTCTTCTGGAATCTTGAGATTCTTCGGGATCTTGATAGAATCTTCGGGAATCTTCTGGAATCTTCGCATAATCTTCTGGTCCTGCATGGAATCTTCCGAGAATCTTTTAGATTCATATAGAATCTTTAGGAGGCTCACATAATCTTTTTAAAGTGACCGTAAAAATATTCTGTTACTTAAATGCAAGATATATTCTAGATACAATTGCATTTAAATCAATTGCATTTAATTCTCGATACAAGATCTTTCTAGATTTCTCCCATATATATATAATTTCGAAATCTTTAAACAATATAGAGTAAAATAGAGATTTGATTTTGATTCCCTATTTTAATGTGATTTTCGAAATATATATATGTATATAATAATTATTTTCGAATTTATTAGGAGATAGAATGTAAAATAGAGATTTGATTTTGATTCCCTATTTTAATTCTTATATTTCGAAAATATATATTATATATATATATTAAGATACATGAATGATTAAATAGATATTTTCTATTTAAATCCATGCACTTTCCAAAAATAGATATTTGGGAAATCATAGAGTCTTCCAACCAAACTTTCCTTATTTAGAAAAGTTTTGACTTGGTCTTCAAAAATTAAAATAACTTGTATTCCAAGCATATGTCTTTGTGCCACTTTTTGGTCTAATTGTTGTCAAGATGTGTCTTTTTATTTTGTCAAATAAATTAGATCCTAAAACACACTTAACAAACCATTAGTCCAACCAAATTAAAACTTTTATTTTAATTAAGAATTTTATCATTCAAAACCTTCAATGATGAGGTAAAGGGTTCTTGGAGCTAACATAATACTCATTGTTTTGAAAGGATTAAATCCATCAGAAGCTAATCCTAATCGAACATTCCGAGAATCAGATGAAAATGTTGGATACCGTGCATCAAATTCACTCCAAACTCGAGAGTCAGCTGGATGCCTAAGAGAACCATCCTTTTTTCTACCGTTTGAATGCCAACTCATCAACTCGGCAGTTTTAGAAGAATTGAAAAGCCTTTGCAACCTTGGTTTCAGCAGAAACCATCGAAGGATCTTAGTCGGTATTTTCTTGTGTGTTTCTTTATTTTCTGATTTCCACCTTGATGCACCACACTTTGGACATACTTCATTTTTCTCATAGTTGTCCCAAAACAACACACAATCTTTAGGACAAGCATGAATTTTCTCATACCCTAAACCCAATCCTGAAATTGTTTTCTTCATCTTATAATCTTACTTAGGAATAACATTTCCTTTTGGGAAAACATCTCTCAATAGTTCTAGTAACATAGTGAATGACTTATCACTCCAACCATGAAGACATTGTAAATGGTGCAAATGTAGCATAAAAGATAACTTGCTAAACTTCTTGCAATTTGGCTAAAGCATTTGCTCATTCTCTTTAAGAAAATGATAAAACTTATCAATATTTTCTCCTTCTCCATGTTGTAGGTTCCTCTCATCATTATTGACTCTGAATTCTTCCTCCACCGGGTGCATTGGAAAAATATCTTCAAGTAGTCCTTCCATGTCTTGCTCCATTTCTCTAGGCTCCTCATTAACTGTTGTAGTTGAAGATGTAGGTCTTTCACCATGAAAAATCCATTGTCTATACCCTCGAAGGAATCCACGCTTTGGATCAGTTAAGTGCAAAAACACACTATCTCTACTATGAGTGTGAGCGTTGCCACATTTTTTGCAAGGACATAAGATTTTTCCATTAGTTTCTGAATTTTGAAAAGCAAATTTAAGAAACTCATTAACTCCCCGAATGTACTCTTCCCTTCGTTTTGATGGATCATTCATCCATTCTCTAGAATCCATCTAAGTACTACAATTCAAGATATTTTCATGTTAATAGGTTTTCATCGATATTTACTATTTGATAAAGATGGAGAAAAAAGAGAAGATGATATATCAAGGACTTAATAAAAATAATTATATAAAATACTAGCAATTAATATATATATATATATATATATAATACAACAACATGCAAAATACTCCAAAAACAACAAATAAAAAATCAGACAACAGCGAATAACAAAGCATGCGGCAACCAACTAGCTTCAAGATAGTAGCGAAACAGGAATAATAACAAATTAATTGTCAAAGAAGCAAAAATAGAAGAATTAGATTACCAGAAAGATGCAAAGATACAATGGTCCAATTCAAGAGTTGATAATAATGGCTCAGGGCTGACCCTTAAGAATGTCAATGCAACAAGCTTTCTGACTTGGGAGCCTGTAAATATTATATTATATTAGATATTATATCTTTTACAATCGGTTCATTCCTAGTTCAATGAAGCTGAACCATCAACCAATGAACGTAAATTCTTAGGAGAAGGAGCAAAAGAGGCAGAGTAGTAGACACATTAAAACAAAACTTATGAGGATCATACCCAAGACAATATTTGAGTTTCATGGTAGAAGCCCGCCCTTAAGCATAGTAGGACGCAGAGGCCTATAAATTAATCTACAAGTAAGAACCTGCAGTAAAAGGTGACAATCTAAAAATAAGTAAAAGAATTTAAAGATGACAACCACGTAACCCAATGTGAGTCCAGCATTCAATTTAAAAATTAAATACGTCACAGGGCATACATACATACTCCCAGCCAAAGGGGTCTGGAGATGGTGAATGTCTTAACATTACCCCCAACAAGAAGGCTTTTCCCAGGACTTGCATATATATATGTGAGTGGGGATCCTATTACTCCAAGAGTAAGTCATATACACTTACTACGCTGAGTAACTCTTCATAGGAATTAAATTTAATTGATCCAACTGTTAGTTATATTAGATTATGTTATATTATATTATATTATTCTATAGTATTATTAGTATGAACTATGAGATGATGATGACCATACATGAATACATAACATTATTACACTTCCTGATACATATATTTATTTCTTAATATATTAGTATTTATATACATATACATACATAAACTATACTATTTAGTTAAATGCATAAGTTAGTATATATAACACTCTTTGTCCCTCAGCTCCTAGCTAGCTACATAGTACTCTACATACATACATACATATACATACATAGCTGCTATCTCTACCCTTTTGATCCAATTGAACCTATCATTAACAATTTAAAATCATTAACAATTGCACCACCATTCGCTGAATGAAGGCATGATTCTGAGTACTAAGTATGAACTTCCATTGAGGGTATCAAAGTAAAGCTTCTGAGAGTGAGGATCACATCGAATCTTGTAGTATGGATCACCATAGTTTTGAGTTGTGCTCAAAGGATATGGAACTTGCATAGAGCCACAGTTTGGGCAAGCCTTTTGTGAACAAGTGTAATGGCACAGGAAAAAGGTAAGAAGTAAGGCATAGACAAAGTAGGAGTTTGGTCTCATGTTTGATCCAGCAATCATTTTGCATGGACAATAGGAGGAGGAGGGAAAAATGAAATCTTATGGTACTGATGGGAAGGTTGATGAGTAAATAAATAGGCTATAACTATATACTGTAAATGCAAAGGAATAAGTTGAAGTGAGGGAAGGAAGTGAAGTGCAAGTTAAAGTGGATGCAAGAATCTAAAATATGGAATACCATAAAATTTTTTTTTGTTAATCATGGGACCAATTGATGCCTCTTGTATGGTTATAGAAATGACACTTCTAGCTATATTCTCTTTATGAGGTGCAAAGAAAGAAAGAAAGAAAGATTGTTTGCATAGTTTCTTTTCCTCCTTTCTGTAATTTAGTCAAGCGGATCATATGCAAATAAGATCATAGTGGAGAAATTACTAATTAAAATATACTTATATATATCAAAATGGTAGGACATTATGAAGCTTGCTCCATCAGTGTTTGAAGAGTTAAAATTCCGCCCATGTACTATATTCTGGCACGTGGATGATGCACAAGTACATTGTACTGTTTATTATCTGATAGGGAAGTCCAAGGTTCAAAGAGAAAAATGGACACAAGGACACTCACGAGACACACTCACTGATTTGTGACTTGCTTATGCTATGCACTCTTAATGCCACACATACACACACAGGCACTATTGATATTGAATAATGGGATGAAAGTTGTAAAGCATTTTACATGAGCAACCAATTTTACATATATGAACTTTACTGTGTTCCCTTGTTTGCCACAGGAACAGACAATAATATGTCCCTATATTCCAATATTCTATGACATTGGTGAGTGGATTTCTTGCAATTATATCAGTTAATGTAGTTATAGAATTTTACATATATTTGGCGATGAGAGAACCTACCGATAAACATGAAACGCTCATTCAAATCTAAACAGAAAACCTACAACTATTTCACATAGCGCATAGTGTCTACTTCCGTTTCACTCCAAATCACAAAATTCCAAACCAAAAGTCAAATCAATCCAAAAAAAGTGTGCAAAATCAAGCAATTCGAAGACCTTGAACTGAGAATACTACCGCTATCAAAAATGCGAGAAGCTCGAAGATAAGGCAAATCGAAATCGAAATCGCAAATCGAAATTGCAAATTGAAATCGCAAATCGAAATCACAAAATGAAATCAACAGCTGAAAAAAATTACAATCGAAAAAACGGAGACAGAAAGATCACCACTAGTAGATCGGAGCTTCGGAGTTCAATCAGAGAGAGAAGGAGCCGCGCGAGAGGAATGAGCAAACTGATGAGAGAGGTTTGAGTGTTGGCGACAAAATGGCTTGGCGGTGGCGGCGAAGGGTGGCACTGGAGAGAGTGGTGGGAGAGAGCGAGGCGGAGTAAGTATAAGGTTGAGAGTAGTGTTTGAGTGAAGCAATTAGTCTGGTACTATGTAGTTAAAGGAAAAATTAGAAATAAAGTAAAATAAAAAGTATAGATCTTTCATAAGTGTTAGTGTGTAGATTAATAAATCATGGATATATACCTATAGTTTATAGATAATTTATTATGACTTGTAGGGGTAGATCTATACCAACACTTAAAAATATATTTGTAGTGACACTTTAATACAACTGAAGGTATAAGTCTTTTATACCCATAGTTAAAAATAAATTTATAGTGTGTAAATATATATGATAATATAAATATTTGTATATGCATGTGTTGTAAGTATTTCAGATTTTGAGTAATGACAAACGATATTGCTCAGAGTGGAGTACTTGACAACAATCAAGGATGTGCAAAAGATTCAAGTCCAATTAGTATAGGACTTAGAAATTAAATTGTCAAAGGGTAAAATTCATTTTTATCTCATTTATTTTAAAATATACATTGACCAAAATTATGTTGGAGATCTTTTTTTTAAAAAAAATGTTTGAAATGATTTAGAATGATAAATGATCTTTGAAAAATCATTTGATTGAAAAGATATTGAGAAATGACACTTAAAACACATAATTTATGCAAACTATGCAGGGATCGATCCTCGCTATGCAAGGATCGATCCCATGAGAAAATAATAGTTTGTGCACAAAATTGGTGCAGGGATCGATCCCCAGGGTATGAGGATCGATCCCCAGCCTTCAACGGTAAAAAATATTGCCGTTATTCTTGTTTTATTAGGAGGATCGATCCCCCCATTATGAGGATCGATCCCCATGTGCAGAAAAGTACAGACAAGTTTTTTTTGCTTTTTTTAATATTATTTTCATATTAAATCATCTCCAATGGCTAATTGGTCAATTTTTCCTATAAATAGAGGCTCAAAACTCATAACTCTACACACCAAAGCATTGCAAATCATTCTTACATATAAGTTTCATCAATTTCATATTTTTGAGTTATTTTTGAGCCTTTATGAGAGATATTTGAGTTTTTACTCTATAAGTGCTTTATTTGTATCATTTACTCTTTGTGAGAGGCATACACAACTTTCTATCATTATTGTATTTCTGTAATTGGGGGTGAGGTATCTCCAAGAGAAAGTTTGAGACTTTCACACCTAAGGTGAGGTATCCGGAAGTGTCGGAATTGCTCGGAAGTTGTAACGGTTTGACAAGCACCCAGTTAAGCTTGTTAGATAGTGGATACATCTTGAACGGGAGTTCAAGAAACTGGATGTAGGTGCACAAGAGTGGCCGAACCAGTATAAATTCAAGTTTGCAATCTCTCTACCCTTATCTCTTTAATTTACCGCTATTTACTATTTGTGCAAAAGTAACTATTCTAGAGCATTGCTTAATCCAAACATAATCAAATCAAGGCTTTCAATTCTATTTCAACTAAGCTTGGGAAAAGTTTTAATACTCAATTCACCCCCTCTTGAGTATATTTGAGGCAATTTGTTCTACAATTGGTATCAGAGAGCTAAACTCTTGTTTAAAGAACTTAACCGTTTCAAGAGGATATTTTCGAAATGGCATCTTCATCTCAAAACAAACCTATTTTGCAAGAAGGATATCCATTCAACAAACCACCAATGTTTAGTGGAGAACACTACACATATTGGAAGGCTAGAATGAAGATCTTTATTGAAAGCTATGACAAAAGTGCTTGGAAAAGCATTGTCAAAGGATACAGTCCTCTGACAGCCGTAGTAGAAGGAAAAACCGTCGAAAAGGATGAGGAGACTTGGACCAATATAGAAAAGAAACTTGAACAAAGCAATTTGAAAGCTAAGAACATCATTTGTAGTGCTCTAGACTACGATGAGTTTCTTAGAGTATCAAATTGTGATACGGCCAAGGAAATGTGGGATATTCTTGAAGTCACACATGGAGGAACCACTCAAGTTAAGAAATCTAGAATAAATACTTTATTGCAAGATTATGAATTATTCCGAATGCAACAAGGTGAAAATATTGCGGAAGTACAAATGCGCTTCCAACACATCATTAATAACCTTCGTGTATTAGGAAAGAAATTTGATGATTGTGATCTAGTGCATAAGGTATTAAGGAGCTTAACTGAAGAATGGCAACCAAAGGTGACCGTTATAAAGGAAATAAGCGATCTTGACTCCATGACATTAGCAACACTCTTCGGAAAACTCCAAGAGCATGAAATGGAGATCAAGAAATTCAAAGTTGACAAAGAAGTCAAAAAGAGAGGTCTTGCTCTAAAATCATCCATACAAGTACAAGACGATGATGATGACGATGAATACGTCATAGATGTCAATGATCCGGATGTCGCTTTCATTCTTAAAAAGTTTGGAAAGCTCGTACGGAAAGATTTCAAACCAAAGAAGAAAAATGAAAACTCAACATTCAAATGCTATGAATGTGGTGAAAATGGGCACATCAAATTCAAATGCCCAATTTACCTCAAGAAGCAAGAAAAACAAGAAAAGCAAGAAAAAGAAAAAGGCTACAAGAAAAAGACAAGGAGAGCTCTTATATCATGGGAAGATAATGATGTCAACCCCATGACCTCCGATGACGAAGAAGAGGAAGTAGCCAACTTATGTCTCATGGCAAATACGATAACGACAATGAGGTAAGTTTTTCAAAACCGAAGATGATTTACAATTAGAATTTGAAGAGTTACTTAATGAGCATATCATATTAGCTAAAAGTGAAAAGGAATCAAAGGCTAAGATTGTAGAATTAACCAAAGAAATTGAATCATTAAAGAATGAACTTAATGCTCTTAAGTTAGAAAACAAAATCTTAGGTAAAACCAAGGTAGTTGAAACATGCACATCATGCATTACATATAAAAGAAGATAGAAATTCTTAAAAGTGACATTAGCAAGTTCAACACATCTAGTAAACATCTAGATAATTTCCTACATAGTCAAAAGCATGAGAATGATAAAAGTGGACTAGGATATGATCCAAACAAACCTAGTTCTAGCGCAAAAACAAAGTTTGTACCAGCCAAGGAAACTAAACCAAAACCTAGGAAAGTTAAAACACCTAGGAAGGTTAACACACCTAGGAATGCTGTAAGCTCCAGAACCCTTCTGAGAGAATTAGACATAATTCTCTTAGAGATATGAAAGTTTTAATGATAACAAGGTAAGCCATAAGTATAAAAATTTTACATAAAGTTTTGCTAATATGTGCGCTAAGTGTCTCAGAAAGCTTTAAATATTGCAATACCATGAGCAAAGACCAAGACAAAACATCAAGTAGCCTCGAGATCAATTGATAAAATCATAGCGCAAAGATATCAGAAAGGATGTCTCAGAAGCGCAGAAGGTGAAAACATGTTCCTGAGGAAAGAACACTGTCGCCTCAGAAGGGTATCAGAAGACCTTGTGACTAGCAGTTCTCAGAAGGGTCTTCCCTCAAAAGGTTCGCCTCAGAAGTCCGTACAACTCTCAGAGAGTTGGACTCAGAAGCAACCAAGTGTCTGGACTCAAGGGAGCTCAAGCAGTCTCAGAAAGCTAGCTACAACTAGCCAAGGAAGTGGGAACACGCGCACTGTGCAGTTCTGAAAAGTTCCTCATTTCGTGCTGACTGTAGCAGGGAGCCGTTCTGAAAGGACACAGCCACATAAGCAAAGTGAAAGCTTCTAATTTCGCGGCTCTTTGATGCCTATATATATGAGTTCAATTCCAGAGCATGTGACGAAACTCTTGCGCTAAAACTCTTGATTAAACGTGCCAAAACTCTGTTGAATTTAAAATCATTTGCGAAAACTTAGAACTTTCTCAGAAAGACAATTTTTACGAAATTGTTTTTCTAACTGTGCAAAATCTTCTAGTTCTGAATTGGTGTAAATTCTTACATTTGTAAGTTAAATCTAGAAGTCTACTAAGGGTCAAATTAAGTTTGTAACTTAATCTTAGTAGTTGGTTTTCGAAGCAAAAACAACTTTCCGAAAACGCTAAGTCCTTCGTTGTTTGAAGGCAGTTTTAAGTCCTCTGGTGTTTGAGGCAAAGATCAAAGTCCTTAATTGTTTAAGGCAAGGAAGTCCTCTGTTGTGAGGCAAGGAAGTCCTTTAGAGTTTAAGGCAAAGAAGTCCTCTAGTGTTGGAGGCAAGGAAGTCCTCTAGTGTGAGGCAAGGAAATCCACTTCGGGTTGTGAAGTGGTGGAAGTCCTTTACTTGGTAAAGACAGTGTTGTCTGGGAAGGCACATTAAGAAGAATATCTAAGAACTCTCAACTGAAGGTTGAGGACTGGAGTAGGTTGGTTATAACCGAACCAGTATAAAATTCTTTGTGTTAAGCTTTTCTCCTTGCTCTTTACTTGCATAACTTCTTGAGAAAAACTCTATCACGATTCTAATTAAGAGGTCTCGTGAAAACCTTATTGATCAAAATCAGAAAGCTTTTAAGAAACTCTAACTTTAAGTCACTTTCTTAAAATTCCTCAGAAAGGAACTTTCTCAGAAAGACTAAGTTCTCAGAAACTTAATCTTCTCAGAAAACAATTTCCGCTGCAAACTCTTAAATCTACCTTCTGAGTAAAAACAGCTTTCTAAGTAAAAGTTTTAAGAAGTAATTTTTTAAAACTTGCACGATTCAACCCCCCTTCTCGTGCACACATACACTTTCAATTGGCATCAGAGCTCGGGCCTTAAGGGTTGAGCACTTAGCAGTGTCAAGGAAAAAGATCCACGAAGGGAAATATGAACTCACCAGCTGCATTCATATCAGATGGGGCTTCAATAAACAGACCTCCGATGTTTCTCGGAGACAGCTTCGACTACTGGCGTGACAGGATGACGCTATTCATCAAGCACACCAGTCTGGACTTATGGGATAGGATCGAAAATGGAGACTATCAGCCTCTGCAGACAATTACAGAGGATGCTGTAGTTGCAACAGACGCTGAGCCAGGAGTGGCACCTCCAGCACTCAGAACCTATACAAGACGAGTCCCTAAGGACGAATGGACTCAAGAGATGAAGGAGAAGATACAACTCAACTTCAAGCTAAATACATTCTTCTCTGCGCCTTGCCCAAGGTAGAATACGACAAGATTGTGTCGTGTGACACCGCTCAAGAAATTTGGGAGAGATTACACATGCTGCATGAAGGAAATGATGAAGTCAAGGAAACCAAGGTATCAATGCACGTACATAAGTACGAGTCCTTCTGCATGCAACCTGAGGAAACCATTGACAACATGTCAATAAGGTTTCTCCACATCATAAATCAGCTAAAGGTCTTGGGAAAGACCTACTCCAACGCTGAGATGGTGAGGAAAATTCTCAGAAGCCTCTCTGCCAAGTGGCGCCCAAAGGTGACAGCGATCCAAGAAGCAAAGGATCTAAATCAGCTAGGTTTAGATGTATTGTTTGGCTCACTCAGAACTCATGAGATTGAGCTTGAAGGGCTGCTTGGAGGACCATCTTCATCCTCAAGACCATAGAAAGCTCTGGCTCTGAAAAGTCAGATCAAAAAGACTTCAAAAGCCCTAAAGGCTGAAGAAATATCTGAGTCTGAAAACGATCAAAACTCAGATTCCGATGAAGATGACATCTCTCTTCTAGTAAGGAAAATGAAGAAAGCTTGGAAGAGAAGACCAAGCAAAGACAAAGAGATCACCCCTAGAAAAGGAAAGTCAAAGCCTTCTGATGCCACATGTTTCGGCTGTGGAGAAAAGGGCCACTTCAGAACGGAGTGCCCTCAGAACAAGGGAAAGAAGAAGTTCATTCCCAAGAAGAAGAAGAAGGCAATGACTGCTACATTGAGTGACTCAGAAGAGGAAGGCTCTGAGTCAGCAAGTGAAGAGGAAGCCAATGTCTGCTTCATGGCTGGTACTGACTATATTCTGGAAACAGAATCTGAGTCAGAAGAGGTACCAAACTCTCCTCCTATCTCATACTCATACAATGAGATCTCAGAACTCTATGAAGAGCTTCTGAGAGACTCAAACGAATTAGCTAACAATTTCAGCAACTAAGAAAGTCTTTCAAACACTTAGAAGCTGAAAATGCTAGACTAATTCAAGAAGTAGAGAACCTAAGGCTTGAAAGAGATGACTTTAAAATAGATATCTTGAAGGTCACAACCTCTATCAAGCTTTAGAAACAATGTCTTCTGTAACTGTTGAAAAAGCCGAACTGGCTTTGATAGAATTACAAAGACAAATGAGCTTCTCACTTCTGACTTAGTTAAGATGGTCAAGGGTGAAAGAATGATGACACTCTTGCTTGGTGGTCAAAGACCTTACAAGGATAAGAGTGGACTTGGTTATGAAGAAATCTTCGAACCAAATGATATTGATCCATCTTTAACTAAATCACCTCGCACGTGCATCGCATGTTTTAAAAATGCCATGGTTCTGAAAATGTCCTATGTTGGAAAAAGGAAAAATCTCTAAGCCTCAGAAGGCTCAAAAGAAAACTCAGAAAGCAAAGCCTTCTAAGAAGACTAACCCTCTCAGAAGGGTAAAACTTCTCAGAAAACGAGTGCTTCTGAAAAGGGCAAACAAAAGGTCTCTGACTCTCAAAACCATGACCTTCTAAGAAAAGAAGGCAAAAGTCCAAGAAAGCTAACAAGCAAGGACCCAACAAAGAATGGGTATGTAAATCAGTTAACTTTGTGACTGCAGGTACATCATCAAGCGCTGCTCCACCACCACGATGAGCAGTGGTACCTTGACAGTGGCTGCTCGAGGCACATGACTGGAAGCAAGCACTGGTTCAGAAGCCTCAAGCCCAAAAAGGGCGGAACAATGCGATTCGGTGATGGCGCTAAGGGAAGAGTCACTGCAATCGGAGATGTTGGTAAGGATTCCTCTCACCAATCTCAGATGTACTTTTGGTCGATGGCTTAACTCACAATCTATTAAGCATTAGTCAATTTTGTGACAAAGGCTTAAAGGTTGAGTTTTATGCCAAGTATTGTCATGTGATTAATCTCACAAATGACAAGATCGTTCTGGAAGGAAAACGTGTTGGTAACATCTATGTTATCCATCTGGATGATCTAAAGGATCAAAAGTGGAGTGCCTTGTCTCTGTCCAAGAAGACAAATGGCTATGGCATAAGAAACTTGGTCATGCCCATATGAGACTTCTTTCTAACTCTCTCAGAAAGGACTTGTAAAGGGCCTTCCAGAATTAAGTATCAGAAGGATGCAACCTGCGACTTCTGTGAAAAAGGGAAACAGACCAAAGCTTCTTTCCCCAGTAAAAGTGGTATTTCCACTCAGAAACCACTGGAACTGCTCCACATGGATCTCTTTGGACCAACCAGAACGGCTTCCCTCTCTGGAAAACGCTATGGTCTTGTCATAGTGGATGATTACTCCAGATTCACTTGGGTTTTCTTTCTAGCCTCTAAGAAGAAACTTTGAGAAGTTCAAAGCATTTGCAAAAAGAGTTTCAACAGAAAAAGGATTCGCACATTCATACCATAAGATCAGATCATGGTGGTGAATTTGAGAACCATGCTTTCGAAAAGTTTTTGTGAAAATCTGGGCATTGCTCACGAATTCTCATCTCCCAGAACTCCTCAACAAAATGGAGTGGCTGAGAGAAAGAATCGAAGCCTTCAAGAGATGGCAAGAACAATGCTTTTAGAAAGCGGACTTTCAAAAGGTTTCTGGCTGAAGCAGTTAACACTTCATGCTACATTCAGAATCGAGTCTTTCTGAGACCAATTCTGAAAAAGACTCCTTACGAGCTATGGATGAATAAAATACCAAAACATTTCTTATTTCCATGTATTTGGTTCTTCTTGTTTTATCTCACACAAAGGACAAACTCTCTAAGTTTGATCCTAAGTCCGATGATGGATGCTTCCTAGGATACTCCTTAGTCTCGAAAGCTTACAGAGTATATAACAAAAGGAGTAAATGTGTTGAAGAGACAATCCATTATTAAGTTCAAAGAACTTAGTAAGGACATGTCTCAGAGAAAGATGCAGACTTAGAAGATGAGTTTGAGAAACTCAACATCACTTCTGAGAAAGCCAAAGAAAATTCTTTATAGATGATGAGACTGACTTCCAACCCATGGAACAACCATCTCCATCTAAAGAAAAATCCAGTAGCATCATCGAAGCTCCAGAACCTAGAGAATCTACTTCTCCAAATACAATGGAACCTATATTCTCAGAAGGACAAGCTTCTGATGACTCAGAAAGAGAACCTTCTGTGTCTCCTTCTCAGAACCCTACTCCTAAAGGGATTAGAGGTTCAAGAGACTTGAAGAACGTCTCTCAGAACGAAGTCTTGGGCAATCCAGAATGTGGTGTAAGAACCAGAAGGAACTATACAAATCTTGCTATGGTTTCTGAGCTTGAACCAGACTCCATAGAAGAGGCGTTAGATGATCCTAACTGGGTAAATGCCATGCAGGATGAACTTGACCAATTCGAGAGAAATCAAGTTTGGAAACTAACTCAGAAACCCAAAGGCAAGAGTGTCATTGGGACTAAATGGGTGTTTCGAAACAAACTTGATGAAAACGGTCAAGTCGTGAGAAACAAGGCCAGATTGGTTGCTCAAGGGTACAAACCAACAAGAAGGGATAGACTACGATGAAACTTTCGCTCCAGTCGCAAGATTGGAAGCTATCAGAATGTTGCTAGCTTTTGCTGCACACAAAGGGTTTCAAACTCTATCAGATGGACGTTAAGTCTGCCTTCTTGAATGGATACCTTTCTGAGGAAGTTTATGTAAAACAACCTCCTGGTTTTGTGAATGATGCATTCCCGGATCACGTATTTAAGCTTACAAAGGCTCTCTATGGTCTGAAACAAGCTCCAAGAGCTTGGTACGATAGATTGAGCTCTTTCCTGCTTAAAAACGGATTCTCAAGAGGGAAAGTGGACACAACTCTCTTTACACTCTCAGAAGACTCTGGCTTCTTGATTGTCCAGATTTATGTTGATGACATAATATTTGGCGCAACCAATGAATGCCTTTGCAAAGAATTCTCCAAGCTTATGCAAGGTGAATTCGAGATGAGCATGATGGGAGAATTAAAATTCTTCCTAGGATTGCAAATCAAGCAAGAGTCAGAAGGGACAGTTATCCACCAAGAGAAGTATACCAAAGAACTTCTGAGGAAGTTTCTGATGGATAAGGCCAAACCCATGAGCACTCCCATGCATCCCTCTCAAGTAATTGACTTGGATGAAGATGGTGAGAAAGTCTCAGAAAGCAACTATCGAGGGATGATTGGCTCACTTCTCTACTTAACTGCCTCCAGACCAGATATCCAACTCAGTGTTGGGATCTGTGCTAGATTCCAGTCTAAGCCTAAGCAATCACATTTAACTGCAGTTAAACGAATTTTACGATATTTAAGTGGAACTACTAATCTTGGTCTTTGGTACGAGAAAGGTTGTTCTTCTGATGTTGTAGGATATTGTGATGCTGACTACGCTGGAGATAGGATCGATCGCAAAAGCACAAGTGGCTGCTGCTGCTTCTTTGGAAAATGCTTGATCACTTGGTCTTGCAAGAAGCAAAATACGATCGCCCTATCAACTGCTGAAGCTGAATATGTATCTGCTGCGAACTGCTGTTCTCAGATGCTCTGGATTAAGAATCAGCTACTTGATTATCAATTAAGGTACACCAAAATTCCTATCCTCTGTGATAATACAAGTGCTATCA
>CM024272.1:5091135-5111061 GCA_013621005.1 Aeschynomene evenia | reverse complement strand
GATCACGTATTTAAGCTTACAAAGGCTCTCTATGGTCTGAAACAAGCTCCAAGAGCTTGTACGATAGATTGAGCTCTTTCCTACTTAAAAACGGATTCTCTAGAGGGAAAGTGGACACAACTCTCTTTACACTCTCAGAAGACTCTGGCTTCTTGATTGTCCAAATTTATGTAGATGACATAATTTGGCGCAACCAATGAATGCCTATGCAAAGAATTCTCCAAGCTTATGCAAGGTGAATTCGAGATGAGCATGATGGAGAATTAAAATTCTTCCTAGATTGCAAATCAAGCAAGAGTCAGAAGGGACAGTTATCCACCAAGAGAAGTATACCAAAGAACTTCTGAGGAAGTTTCTGATGGTTAAGGCCAAACCCATGAGCACTCCCATGCATCCCTCTCAAGAAATTGACTTGGATGAAGATGGTGAGAAAGTCTCAGAAAGCAACTATCGAGGGATGATTGCTCAGTTCTCTACTTAACTGCCTCCAGACCAGATATCCAACTCAGTGTTGGGATCTGTGCTAGATTCCAGTCTAAGCCTAAGCAATCACATTTAACTGCAGTTAAACGAATTTTACGATATTTAAGGAACTACTAATCTTGGTCTTTGGTACGAGAAAGGTTGTCTTCTGATGTTGTAGGATATTGTGATGCTGACTATGCTGGAGATAGGATCGATCGCAAAAGCACAAGTGGCTGCTGCTGCTTCTTTGGAAAATGCTTGATCACGTGGTCTTGCAAGAAGCAAAATACGATCGCCCTATCAACTGCTGAAGCTGAGTATGTGTCTGCTGCGAACTGCTGTTCTCAGATGCTATGGATTAAGAATCAGCTACTTGATTATCAATTAAGGTACACCAAAATTCCTATCCTTTGTGATAATACAAGTGCTATCAACTTAGCTAAGAATCCTATTCAGCATTCTCGATCCAAGCACATTGATATAAACATCACTTTATTCGGGATCATGTGCAAAAAGGCGACATTGAACTTAAATTTGTGAATACTGAGGATCAAATCTCAGATATATTTACAAAGCCTTTACCCGAGGATCGTTTCAATGATCTGAAAGGACTTCTCAATCTAAGACGTTTCTAAGTACTTTGAAATTAAAAACTTTTTCTTAGAAACCCCCCTTAGTCCTAGCTTAGACTCTAAGACAAACTATAGAACTAAGCTTCTGAGCTTGAAGTAGGAAAACACAGAAAACTCTATCTGAGAAAATTTGTTCTCAGAAGACTCATCCCTCAGAAAAGAGATCTTCTGAAACATTTCTCAGAAGGAGCGTTTCTCAGAAGGACCACTTCTCTCAGAAAGGTACCTTCCGAGAAACAAGTTACCAACGGTAACTTTTGGATAAGCGTTAGAAACGGCTAGTTACAAGCCATTTCTATAAATACTCATGGGATTGTTCCATTTGAGCACTTTGCGCTTAAAACATACCAAAACTCTGCCAAATCCTCTCCTCGCTCTCCAATCTTCATCTGCTCTCTCTCTCTCTTTCTCGTTCCTCTCTATCTCCTCTCATTTCTTCTCAAACTTAAACCTTTCTTCCTAATGGCCTCCTCTGGAGAGATTAAGGGCTTAATGAGAAACAACCTCAATGAAGTCTCCGAAGATATTCTCTACGAAAATGAGGAGATGCAGTCCTTATTCCACAAGACTTATCTTCCAAGAAATCTTGCTATGGGGAGGGTACTACCTCTCAATGTATACAATCAAGTGGATGAGCTTCAACTCACCTTCCTCAAGCAACCTGGATGGCCAGCCATGATGAGCTCCGAGGACGTGTGCTACCCAAATGTGGTGGGAGCATTCTATTCGCAAATAGAAAGGTTCACCAACAAAGGGGTCAAGAGCACGATTGTTGATCAGCCAATCCGCTTCTCCTCCTCTGACATCAACAAAATTTTCAAGACCTTGAATGGAGGTGCAGTCATCGCCGATGACCCAGAATGGGTCAAGGAGGTTGATGACTCAGAAGAAGAAGTGGTGACACTTCTGACTGGAAGCAACAGTCTACCGCTCAAGGGCGTAAAGGTGCCTCATCTTACACAAGAGGCCAGAATCATCTTCTCAGTTATCCAACATACCCTTCTCCCTCGGATTGGAGACATGGGGAATGTCACCACCATGGATGCATGCCTACTGTACCACCTGCTGAAGAAGGAAAGAGTAGATTTTGGAAGGATGGTGCTCAACTACATGATGCACCAAGCTCATCCTAAGAGGGCTCTCACAAGTCTACCTTACGGAAGCCTTCTGACCAAAATCCTCGACCATTTCTCCTTCCCACTTGAGGACTACGAGTATGTCTTCAACCACAGCAAATTCACCATGGTCACCTTCAACAACATCAAGAAGAAGAAGGTACCAGAGACGGGGGCACCTAAGAAGAAGGAGGAAGCAAAGCCTTACAAGGGAGCTGCTAGCACCAAACAGCCCTCTAAGGCTGAGAAAGGAAAGGAAAAGGCTTCTGACCCCTCAGAAAGGAAGAAGAAGCAAAAGGTGATTCATCCTTCTCCAACAAGGGTGACCAGGAGTATGGCTTCTGAGGAAGCTCAGAAGACTCCTCAGAAGAAACCTGAGGTTGTTGAGGCTGCTGAAGACTCAGAGGAAACAACTTCTGAGCAACTCCTGACCAGAAAGAGGAAAGCACCTCCAACTCTCCAAGTCCCAGACGTGCCACCAGAAGGGAAAAAGAAACGTGGTCGTTTGGTAAAAGCTTACTCTAACACTCAACCTTCATTTCTTAAATCTTCTTCTACTTCAATTCCTGTTTCTGATTCTGTTGCTGGTTTTAAACCCACCAAATTTAAAACTAAACTCCTGCATTCCTTGAATTATCAGGGAAAGTCTCACAAAGGAGTGGGGATAAAAACCACTAAGAAACAGAGCCCGCCGAAGTCGACGGGTAAAGAAATTGTAGCAGTTGCTGCTACTGCTGCCACCACCGCTACTGCTACTGCTGCTGCTGTTGAAGAAGAAGCAGAAGCTTCTCATCACTCTTCCCCATCTGGGAATGTCTCACCTACCAGAGAAGACATTCAGGGGCACGGAGGAAATGTTGCTGATTCCTCTTCTGAGGAAGAAGATGCGGCAAGCTTCCGCATTGAGCATCGCACTCCAGATGCTGGAAGCTCCAAGAAAGAGCCCAGAAGAAGCCATCTGAGGTTTCTATGGTGGAACTTTCTGAGGCAACCACAACTGAGGCTGCTACTGTGAATGCTGAGTCATTGGCTCAGACGATGCTTGAGGTCCAGAAGCAACTGGATCAACCTTCTGAGACTCCAGAAGCTGCTCAGATGCAACCAGAACAACAACTACAGCATGAGGAAGCCTTACCTGAACCAACTTCTGAGGTTGGTCCTATCTCCTCTGAGATCCCTTCGGAACATGAGGAAACTCATGTCTCAACACATGAAGTAGTGCCAGGGACCACCAGCACTGGGCTCAGCTCAGAGGTGGGCGCTGACGCTACCATGGCTGCCGGAGTTGCAGCAGTTGAGGCATTTGTTGCCCATAGTTCCTTAGAAGGAACTCTATCTGAGAAGGACTCTCAGAAGGAACCAGAGGTTCCTCCTCTAGATATAACAGAGGTTCCTCCTACATCCTTTGATCAACAAGGTCCCACCTTCTCGATTACGGACTCAATGATTGGTTCCGGCTTTCAGCTGGGAAGGATGGTAGTCACCCCACCCTCTGTGCAATTTCGGCCTTTCTTTGGTCGAACTGAGAAGTTGAATGGCAGTGAAGCCATCCATAGTCAGATCTCAACTTTCAGCCTCTCCGAAGATGCTCAGACTTCTGGTGCTATGGAGCAACCATTAGCTAGGCAACCTTCTGATCTAGACCTTGCTCTAGTTTCTGAGGACACTCAAAGGCAGCCTTCCATTGAACTTGCTGCTATTGAAGGCAAAGCTGTCCAAGAAGAAGAACTTCCTGAATATCAAACGAGGGATATCATCGATGAAGTACTTGAGGCTGAAGTCTCTCGTCCCCCTTCATCTCAACCCTCATCTTCTCAACAGTCTTCCACTGCCTCTGAACTACCTCCAGAATGCGCTCCGAATGCGACTCAGAGCAAGATTCTCATGGAGATATGCCAGCTGCTACGCTACATTGCCAGAAGACAATAGTTCTAAGTCAATGATGGCGTTTATGTCTTAGCCACCCTTTTTGATATAACAAAGGGGGAGTAGATAAATGAGATAAAATTTTGTACATTGGCTATACGTAAACACTAGGCTAGGACTTAGGGGGAGCAACAACTTAGGGGGAGCCAAATATTTTGTATCTCTACAAAACCATCAATGAAAAATCATTATTTTGGCATCTCATGTTTTACTTAATTTTATGCTTATTTTTTATTATTTGGCATTTCTTGATTTACTTAGCCTGGTATTTCTGAATTTCCTACATATATTCATCAAGAAATACACGCTATGTAATTGATAATCTCAAACAGTGAACATACATTGCATACTTTAACTGTTGATTATCAAAGCCTTCTAAGAAAATAACAGAGCCTTCTCTCAGAAAGCAATGTTAAGTTCTAAGAAAGCAAAAGTGCATTCTGAATAAGTTGTGAACTTACTCAGAAACATTTCTGAACTTAAGCAAAATTATTATCTTAAGACTTAAGTTGTTATCATCAAAAAGGGGGAGATTGTAAGCTCCAGAACCCTTCTAAGAGAATTAGGCATAATTCTCTTAGAATTATGAAAGTTTTAATGATAACAAGGTAAGCCATAAGTATAAAAATTTTACTTAAGGTTTTGCTAATATGTGCGCTAAGTGTCTCAGAAAGCTTTAAATTATTGCAATACCATGAGCAAAGACCAAGACAAAACATCAAGTAGCCTCGAGATCAATTGATAAAATCATAGCGCCAAAGATATCAGAAAGGATGTCTCAGAAGCGCAGAAGGTGAAAACATGTTTCTGAGGATAGAACACTGTCGCCTCAGAAAGGTCTCAGAAGACCTTGCGACTAGTAGTTCTCAGAAGGGTCTTCCCTCAGAAGGTTCGCCTCAGAAGTCCGTACAACTCTCAGAAAGTTGGACTCAGAAGCAACCAAGTGTCTGGACTCAAGGGATCGCAAGCAGTCTCAGAAAGCTCGCTACAACTAGCCAAGGAAGTGGGAACACGCGCACTGTGCAGTTCTGAAAAGTTCCTCATTTCGCGCTGACTGTAGCAGGGAGCCGTTCTGAAAAGGACACAGCCACATGAGCAAAGTGAAAGCTTCTAATTTCGCGGCTCTTTGATGCCTATATATATGAGTTCAATTCCAGAGCAATGAGACGAAACTCTTGCGCTAAAAACTCTTAATTAAACGTGCAAAAACACTGTTGAATTGAAAATCATTTTGCGAAAAACTTAGAACTTTCTCAGAAAGACAATTTTTACGAAATTGTTCTTCTAACTTTGTAAAATCTTCTAGTTCTGAATTGGTGTAAATTCTTACATTTGTAAGTTAAATCTAGAAGTCTACTAAGGGTCAAATTAAGTTTGTAACTTAATCTTAGTAGTTGGTTTTTGAAGTAAAAACAACTTTCTGAAAAACGCTAAGTCCTTCGTTGTTTGAAGGCAGTTTTAAGTCCTCTGGTGTTGGAGGCAAAGTTCAAAGTCCTTAATTGTTTAAGGCAAGGAAGTTCTCTAGTGTTGTGAAGGAAGTCCAAGGAAAGTCCTCCAGTGTTGTGAGGCAAGGAAGTCCTCTAGTGTGTGAGAGGCAAGGCAAGGTCCTCTAGTGTGAGGCAAGGAAATCCACTTCGGGTTGTGAAGTGGTGAAAGTCCTTTACTAGGTAAAGGCAGTGTTGTCTGGGAAGGCACATTAAGAAAAATATCTAAGAACTCTCAACTGAAGGTTGAGGACTGGAGTAGGTTGGTTATAATCGAACCAGTATAAAATTCTTTGTGTTAAGCTTTTCTCCCTTGCTCTTTACGTGCATAAATCTTTGAGAAAAACTCTACCACGAGTCTAATTAAGAGGTCTTGTGAAAACCTTATTGATCTAAACCAGAAAGCTTTTAAGAAACTCAAACCTTAAGTCATTTTCTTAAAATTCCTCAGAAAGGAACTTTCTCAGAAAGACTAAGTTCTCAGAAACTTAATCTTCTCAGAAAGCAATTTCCGCTGCAAACTCTCAATCCTACCTTCTGAGTAAAATCAACTTTCTAAGTAAAAGTTTTAAGAAGTAATATTTAAAACTTGCACGATTCAACCCCCCCCCCCTTCTCGTGCACACATTCACTTTCATCTACAACATCCTAGTGACTAAAATGAAAGAATTGACCAAAGTAAGACTAAATGATACTCAATACACTCAATTAGGACCAAAATAGGCTCATTACATCATCCTTTGGTTATCTACAACTTCCTAGTGACTAAAATGAAGCCATTGACCAAAGTAGGACCAAAATAGGCTCATTACATCATCCTTTGGTTATCTACAACATCCTAGTGACTAAAATGGAGCCATTGACCAAAGTAAGACCAAATGAAGCTCAATACACTCAATTAGGACCAAAATAGACTCATTACATAATCCTTTGGTAATCTACTGTAAGCTCCAGCGCCCTTCCAAGAAGTGTTAATGATTGGAAATCATTAAAGACTTGGTTTTGAATGATAACAAATTAATATAAAGAAAATATTTTGTTAGAATAATTTAATGGGTGTTGATATGTGCAGTGAAAAAGCTATTTGAGATAGCTAAAATACACAAGAAAGTTAGAATTACAAGCACTCAAAGCACATGGCTCTATAAGCGCAAGAAGAAAGAAGAACAAAGCCTCTCAAAAGGAAATCAAGGCATGAGAAAGCTATTGAGCAACCTGCGAAGAAGACATGAGAAAGCGCTCTGAGAAATGCACTCAGAATCTTCTTAGAAGGATTGCATGAGTTGTCATTCATATGTGGAAGGCTAAAATTCAACACTAAGTAACCTCAAGTATCAAGACATATTCAAAGCTAAGAAGGCATCAGAAAGGGTGTCTCGAAAGCAACAAGGTGAAAGAGTGTTTCTGAGAAGGAAACAAAATTTACTCAGAAGGGTCTCAGAAGACCATGCAAATTTTGTTTCTCAGAAGGACCTTCTCTCAGAAGGATGTTCACTCAGAAGGGTTCCTCTCAGAAGGCTATGAATGATTGAGTTCTCAGAAGGCAACCTCATCCAGAAGATTGGAGAAAGCTGCAATATCAGAACACTTCAAGAATAGGTTTCTGGAAACTAAGAAGTTCAAGTTTCTGATAAAGAAACTGTTCATAAACCGAGAAGATATCAAGACCATGAAGACTTCTCGAAAGCATCCTCCAAGAAGCCAAGAAAGTCTTCTAAGAAGACTTGAAAGTTTCTGAGAAAGCCGAGCTCCAGAAAGTTGTCCTAGCAGATTAAATGGAAGCATCAGATTCTGATAAGAATCATTCAGAAAGCACTCAAGGAAATCAAGATCTATACTAAAGTACTTTCTGAGGCAGCATAAGAGACTTTCTGAGTAAGTATCAGAAGATACACCTTCCGGAGAAGGTTCAGAAAGCCAGCATCTGAGAAGCTCTCAGAAGGCAGTCCTCTCAGAAAGCTATCAGAAGGCAGTCCTCTCATAAAGCTCTCAGAAGGCAGTCCTCTCAGAAAGCTCTCAGAAGGCAGTCCTCTCAGAAGGCAGTACTCTCGGAAAGCTCTCAGAAAGCAGTCCTCTCAGAAAGCTCTCAGAAGGTAGTCTCTCAGAAGGACATATCAGAAAGTCTTGGGAACTGTGCACAACGGCCATAATCTGGAAAAGGCTATAAATAAGCTCCCAACAAGACACAAAGGGAGCTTGCACGTTGCTGCAATGCTGCCAAATTTCCTAGTGGTGTTAGAACATTAATTCAACTTTGTAACACATCACTAACAGCATCTAGGGTCACTCTAAGGAATTAAATCAAATCTTTTCTACTCATATTCCTTGAGAAACCCGAGATTCTGTAGAAGAGAAATTTTCTCTCAAAAGAAAATTTCTTGAAATCTTCTATTCTTATCCTTTCACTAGATAATATTCTTGCTGTTGCAAGCTTTGAATAGGAGTTGTTTAAGGATATCCTTTGTTCATTCAAAGTCCTTAAGCATTTGTTTGTAAGTGCTTTACGCACACACTTTTCAAACACAAATCTGTATTTATGTGTAAAAGTCTCACTCATGTGGAGTTGAGCAATTAGAGCCTGAAGAGGCTAGGAAAAGAATACTTGTAAAAGTCTCATGGTGAATGAGCAAGTAGCCTGAAGAGGCCAATCAAAGAATACTAGTCTTGCTCATGGTGTTGAGTTAAGCAAGAGAAGCCAGAAGTGGCTTGATGAAAGAATACTAATCTCTTACTCATAAGAGTGGAGTAAAAAGTCCTTAATTGTTTAAGGCAAGGAAGTCCTCGTAATGAGGCAAGGAAATCCACTTTGGGTTGTGAAGTGGTGGAAGTCCTTTACGTGTTAAAGGCAATGTTGTCTTGGAAGGCACAATAAGAAGAATATCCTGAGGGAGCCTGGGAAGTCTTCGATAGGAAAAAATATCCATGCTTAGCCTGGAAAGGCTTGTGGAAAGAATATTCACTGCAAAGCCTGAAGAGGCTAGAAGAAAGAATACTTGAGAGAGCCTGAGAAGGCTTGATAATATCTGTAACTTTGAAGAAAGTTAGTGGAACTCAAACAATTGTTTGAGAACTGGATGTAGGCATCATTGGCCGAACCAGTATAAAATTGTGTTCACTTTCTATACTTCTCTCTGAACTTGATTGCTAGTTTAATTTCTAGTTGCTTAATCTTTATCTCAATTCACACTCTATATAAAGTATAAGATGAATGATATTAACTAGTTTTTTCTATCAGAAAATTACATCAGTGAGAAACACAACTTTTGAAGTGAAAACGTGCAAGAACATAATGAGTTCTTAGAGCAGATTTTCTGTAAACCAGTCATCGTAATTCTTCATATACGGATTCGTTAACCGTTGGATCGAGCTGAAAATTTGTGAGAATGTTAAGGACACATATTTCTAACATTTGAACGGTTGGATCTTTGATTCGATGACTGGGGTGAGAGATATTAATAACGTAATGAACCAGTACAAATTATGCTCTCACCAGAAAGTAATATCAGAAACTTCTATGAGGGTTCTGAGTCTCAATGACCATTTCTCTTTGAACTAGAATGTGTTTCTGAAGTTTATAGTATATTATTATGTGCGTAGATATTATCTAGAATAAGTTCCTAATTCTTCATATTAGATAACTTATCTAGAAAGTATCTCTATACATGGTTTCTAAGTGCTACAACTATGTTAATATCTCATGTATATATTGAATATATTATCATGTTAATATAGTTATTATTATACTGAGTCTCTTTCATTATGACTTCAAGTATTTACACTTGATAGTTATAATCTAAAAGTTTCAGAAATCACCAAGAAGGTTGATCTTCTCAGAAAGCAAAGTTTCTGAGAAACTTTACTTTCTCAAAAGGACTCTCCGCTGCGACTCAGAAGGATACCCTTCTGAGAAGTGTTTTTGAAAGAAAGAGTTTTAGAAGAGTATTTTGAAAATTTAAGCACGATTCAACCCCCCCTTCTCGTGCTAACACACACCTTCATCTACAACATCCTAGTGACTAAAATGAAAGAATTGACCAAAGTAAGACCAAATGATGCTCAATACACTCAATTAGGACCAAAATAGGCTCATTACATCATCCTTTGGTTATCTACAACATCCTAGTGACTAAAATGGAGCCATTGACCAAAGTAAGACCAAATGAAGCTCAGTACACTCAATCAGGACCAAAGTAGGCTCATTACATCATCCTTTGGTAATCAACAACATCCTAATGACTAAAATGGACGAATTGACCAAAGTAAGGCCAATTGATGCTCAATACACTCAATTAGGACCAAAATAGGCTCATTACATCATCCTTTGGTTATCTACAACTTCCTAGTGACTAAAATGGAGCCATTGACCAAAGTAGGACCAAATGAAGCTCAACACACTCAATTAGGACCAAAATAGGCTCATTACATCATCCTTTGGTTATCTACAACATCCTAGTGACTAAAATGGAGCCATTGACCAAAGTAAGACCTAATGAAGCTCAATACACTCAATCAGGACCAAACTAGGCTCATTACATCATCCTTTGGTAATCTACAACATCCTAATGACTAAAATGGACGAATTGACCAAAGTAAGACCAAATGATACTCAATACACTCAATTAGGACCAAAATACGCTCATTACATCATCCTTTGGTTATCTACATCTTCCTAGTGACTAAAATGAAGCCATTGACCAAAGTAGGACCAAAATAGGCTCATTACATCATCCTTTGGTTATCTACAACATCCTAGTGACTAAAATGGAGCCATTGACCAAAGTAAGACCAAATGAAGCTCAATACACTCAATCAGGACCAAAGTAGGCTCATTACATCATCCTTTGGTAATCTACAATATCCTAATGACTAAAATGGACGAATTGACCAAAGTTAAACCAAATGATGCTCAATACACTCAATTAGGACCAAAATAGGCTCATTACATCATCTTTTGGTTATCTACAACTTCCTAGTGACTAAAATGGAGCCATTGACCAAAGTAGGACCAAATGAAGCTCAATACACTCAATTAGGTCCAAAATAGGCTCATTACATCATCCTTTGGTAATCTACAATATCCTAGTGACTAAAATGGACGAATTGACCAAAGTAAGACCAAATGAAGCTCAATACACTCAATTAGGACCAAAATAGACTCATTACATCATCCTTTGGTAATCTACAACATCCTAGTGACTAAAATGAAAGAATTGACCAAAGTAAGACTAAATGAAGCACAATACACTCAATTAGGACCAAAATAGGCTCATTACATCATCCTTTGGTTATCTACAACATCCTAGTGACTAAAATGGAGCCATTGACCAAAGTAAGACCAAATGAAGCTCAATACACTCAATCAGGACCAAAGTAGGCTCATTACATCATCCTTTGGTAATCTACAACATCCTAATGACTAAAATGGACGAATTGACCAAAGTTAGACCAAATGAAGCTCAATACACTCAATTAGGACCAAAATAGGCTCATTACATCATCCTTTGGTTATCTGCAACTTCCTAGTGACTAAAATGGAGCCATTGACCAAAGTAAGACCAAATGAAGCTCAATACACTCAATTAGGACCAAAATAGGCTCATTACATCATCCTTTGGTTATCTACAACATCCTAGTGACTAAAATGGAGCCATTGACCAAAGTAAGACCCAATGAAGCTCAATAGACTCAATCAGAACCAAAGTAGGCTCATTACATCATCCTTTGGTAATCTACAACATCCTAATGACTAAAATGGACGAATTGACCAAAGTAAGACCAAATGATGCTCAATACACTCAATTAGGACCAAAATAGGCTCATTACATCATGCTTTGGTTATCTACAACTTCCTAGTGACTAAAATGGAGCCATTGACCAAAGTAGGACCAAATGAAGCTCAATACACTCAATTAGGACCAAAATAGACTCATTACATTATCATTTGGTAATCTACAACATCCTAGTGACTAAAAGGGAAGTATTGATCAATGTAAGACCAAATGAAGTTCAATACACTCAATTAGGACCAAAATAGGCTCATTACGTCATCCTTTGGTTATCTACAACATCCTAGTGACTAAAATGGATCCATTTGTAAGCCCCAGAACCCTTCTGAGAGAATTAGGCATAATTCTCTTAGAGTTATGAAAGTTTTAATGATAACAAGGTAAGCCATAAGTATAAAAATTTTACTTAAGGTTTTGCTAATATGTGCGCTAAGTGTCTCAGAAAGCTTTAGATTATTGCAATACCATGAGTAAAGACCAAGACAAAACATCAAGTAGCCTTAAGATCAATTTGTAAAATCATAGCGCCAAAGATATCAGAAAGGATGTCTCAGAAGCGCAGAAGGTGAAAACATGTTTCTGAGGAAAGAACACTGTCGCCTCAGAAGGGTCTCAGAAGACCTTGCGACTAGTAGTTCTCAGAATGGTCTTCCCTCAGATGTTTCGCCTCAGAAGTCCGTACAACTCTCAGAAAGTTGGACTCAGAAGCAATCAAGTGTCTGGACTCAAGGGATCGCAAGCAGTCTCAGAAAGCTCGCTACAACAAGCTAAGGAATTGGGAACACGCGCACTGTGCAGTTCTGAAAAGTTCCTCATTTCGCGCTGACTGTAGCAGGGAGCCGTTCCGAAAAGAACACAGCCACATCAGCAACGAGAAACTTCAAATTCGTGGCACATTAACGCCTATAAATATGAGAACAAATTACAGAGTAAATTGACGAAACTTAAGCGCGAAAAATTCTTAAACAAACTGAGCAAAAACTCTGTCAATTTGAAATCATATTTCGAACTTGAATTTTTCTCAGAAAGACAATTTTTCAAAAGTTGTTTTTCGAACTTTGCTAAAATCTTCTAGTTCATTATTGGTGTAAATCCTTACCTTGTGTAAGTTATTTCTAGAAGTCTACTAAGTGTAAAACTAGGTTTGTAACTTAGTCTTGGTAGTTGTTTTCGATCAAAACCAACATTCGAAAAACGCTAAGTCCTTCTTTGTGTGAAGGCAGGTTTAAGTCCTCTGGTGTTTGAGGCAAAGTTCATAGTCCTTAAGTGATTAAGGCAAGGAAGTCCTCGGTTGTGAGGCAAGGAAGTCCTTAAGTGATTAAGGCAAGGAAGTCCTCGGTTGTGAGGCAAGGAAGTCCTTAAGTGATTAAGGCAAGGAAGTCCTCTAGTGTTGGAGGCAAGGAAATCCACTTCGGGTTGTGAAGT
Source organism: Aeschynomene evenia (assembly GCA_013621005.1). Taxonomy (NCBI): domain Eukaryota; kingdom Viridiplantae; phylum Streptophyta; class Magnoliopsida; order Fabales; family Fabaceae; genus Aeschynomene; species Aeschynomene evenia. The sequence goes on along the minus strand of CM024272.1, from coordinate 5,098,228 downwards.
GGTGGAAGTCCTTTACTTGGTAAAAGAATTGTTGTCTGGGAAGGCACTTTAAGAAGAATATCCAAGAACTCTCAACTGAAGGTTGGGGACTGGAGTAGGTTGGTTATAACCGAACCAGTATAAAATTCTCTGTGTTAAGCTTTTCTCCCTTACTCTTTACTTGCATAAATCTTTGAGAAAAACTCTACCACGATTTTAATTAAGAGGTCTCGTGAAAACTTTATTGATTAAAATCAGAAAGCGTTTAAGAAACTCTAACTTAAAGTCATTTTCTTAAAACTGCTCAGAAAGGAACTTTCTCAGAAAGACTAAGTTCTCAGAAACTTAATCTTCTCAGAAAGCAATTTCCGCTGCAAACTTTAAAATCTACCTTCTGAGTAAAAACAACTTTCTAAGTAAAAGTTTTAAGAAGTAATTTTTAAAACTTGCACGATTCAACCCCCCTTCTCGTGCACACATACACTTTCAATTGGCATCAGAGCTCGGTCCTTAAGGGGTTGAGCACTTCGCAGTGTCAAGGAAAAAGATCCACGAAGGGAAATATGAATTCACCAGCTGCATTCATATCAGATGGGGCTTCAATAAACAGACCTCCGATGTTTCTCGGAGACAGCTTCGACTACTGGCGTGACAGGATGACGCTATTCATCAAGCACACCAGTCTGGACTTATGGGATAGGATCGAGAATGGAGACTATCAGCCTCTGCAGACAATTACAGAGGACGCTGTAGTTGCAACAGACGCTGAGCCAGGAGTGGCACCTCCAGCACTCAGAACCTATACAAGACGAGTCCCTAAGGACGAATGGACTCAAGAGATGAAGGAGAAGATACAACTCAACTTCAAAGCCAAGTATATTCTCCTCTGTGCTTTACCCAAGGTAGAATATGACAAAATTGTGTCATGTGATACTACACAAGAGATTTGGGAAAGACTTCATATGCTGCACGAAGGTAATGACGAAGTCAAGGAAACGAAAATCTCAATGCTCGTACACAAATACGAGTCCTTTAGCATGCAGCCTGAGGAAACTATTGACAGCATGTCAATAAGATTTCTCCATATCATCAACCAGCTGAAAGTCTTGGGAAAGACTTACTCAAACGCTGAGATGGTAAGAAAAATCCTCAGAAGCCTTTCTGCAAAATGGCGTCCTAAGGTCACAGCAATCCAGGAAGCCAAGGATCTAAACCAGCTGGGTTTGGATGTACTATTTGGTTCGCTCAGAACGCATGAGATCGAACTGGAAGGGTTGCTCGGAGGACCATCCGCTTCCTCCAGACCTCAGAAGGGACTGACTCTGAACAGTCAAGTCAGAAAGTCTTCCAAAGCTTTCAAAGCTGAAGAAGCTTCTGAGTCTGACAATGATGAAGGCTCAGATTCTGACGACGACGACATCTCTCTCCTAGTAAAGAAAATGAAGAAAGCCTGGAGAAAGAGACCAAACAAAGGCAAGGAATTCACTCCTAAGAAAGGAAAGTCAAAGCCTTCAGATGCCACATGCTTTGGATGTGGAGAAAAAGGCCACTTCAAGACGGAGTGTCCACAAAACAAAGGGAAGAAGAAATTCATTCCCAGAAGGAAAAAGAAGGCAATGGCTGCAACCTGGAGTGATTCAGAAGAGGAAGCTTCTGAAGCAGCAAGTGAGGAAGAAGAAGCTAATGTTTGCTTCATGGCAGGAACTGACTACATTCTGGAAACAGAATCTGAGTCAGAAGAGGTACCAAATTCTCCTCCTCTTTCATATTAATACGATGAGCTCTCAGAACTTTATTATGATCTTCTGAAAGACTCAAACGAGTTAGCTAAGAGTTTCAGCGATCTCAAAAAATCTTTTAAAAATTTAGAAGCTGAAAATGTAAGACTAACTCAAGAAGTTCAGAACCTAAGGCTTGAGAGAGACGACTTCAAAGGTAGATACCTTGAAAGTCATGACCTGTATCAAGCATTAGAAAGTTTGTCTTCAATCACAGTAGAGAAGGCTGAAAAGGCCATGATCGAACTACAAAAGACAAATGAACTTCTAACCTCTGACTTAGTTAAGATGGTAAATGGTGAGAAGATGCTAAGTCTTTTGCTTGGGGGTCAAAGACCCTATAAAGACAAAAGCGGTCTTGGATATGAAGAAGTCTTTGAACCACATGATATTGATCCATTCTTAACTAAGTTACCTCGCATGTGCATTGCATGTTTTAAGAGTGGTCATGGTTCTGAAAAATACCCTATGTTGGAAAAAGGAAAAATCTCTAAGCCTCAGAAGGCTAAGAAGAAAACTCAGAAAGCAAAGCCTTCTAAGAAGACTAACCCCTCTCAGAAGGGTAAAACTTCTCAGAAAGCAAGTACTTCTGAAAAGGGCAAACAAAAGGGTTCTGACTCTCAAAACCATAACCCTTCTAAGAAAAGAAGGCAAAAGTCCAAGAAAGCTAACAAGCAAGGACCCAACAAAGAATGGGTACCTAAATCTATTAACTTTGTGACTGCAGGTACATCATCAAGCGCTGCTCCACCACCACGATGAGTAGTGGTACCTTGACAGTGGCTGCTCGAGGCACATGACTGGAAGCAAGCACTGGTTCAGAAGCCTCAAGCCCAAGAAAGGCGGAACAGTGCGATTCGGTGATGGCGCTAAGGGAAGAGTCACTGCAATCGGAGATGTTGGTAAGGATTCCTCTCACCAAATCTCAGATGTACTTTTGGTCGATGGCTTAACTCACAATCTACTAAGCATTAGTCAATTTTGTGACAAAGGCTTAAAGGTTGAGTTTTATGCCAAGTATTGTCATGTGATTAACCTCACAAATGACAAGATCGTTCTGGAAGGAAAACGTGTTGGTAACATCTATGTTATCCATCTGGATGATCTAAAGGATCAAAACGTGGAGTGCCTTGTCTCTGTCCAAGAAGACAAATGGCTGTGGCATAAGAAACTTGGTCATGCCCATATGAGACTTCTTTTTGAACTCTCTCAGAAAGGACTTGTAAAGGGCCTTCCCAGCATTAAGTATCAGAAGGATGCAACCTGCGACTTCTGTAAAAGAGGGAAACAGACCAAGGCTTCCTTTCCCAGTAAAAGTGGTATTTCTACTCAGAAACCACTGGAACTGCTCCACATGGATCTCTTTGGACCAACCAGAACGGCTTCCCTTTCTGGAAAACGCTATGGTCTTGTCATAGTGGATGATTACTCCAGATTCACTTGGGTTTTCTTTCTAGCCTCTAAGGAAGAAACTTTTGAGAAGTTCAAAGCATTTGCGAAAAGAGTTTCAACAGAAAAGGATTCGCACATTCATACCATAAGATCAGATCATGGTGGTGAATTTGAGAATCATGCTTTCGAAAAGTTTTGCGAAAATCTGGGCATTGCTCACGAATTCTCATCTCCCAGAACTCCTCAACAAAATGGAGTGGCTGAGAGAAAGAATCGAAGCCTGCAAGAGATGGCAAGAACAATGCTCTTAGAAAGCGGACTTTCAAAAGGTTTCTGGGCTGAAGCAGTTAACACTTCATGCTACATTCAGAATCGAGTCTTTCTGAGACCAATTCTGAAAAAGACTCCTTATGAGCTATGGAAGAATAAAATACCAAACATTTCTTATTTCCATGTATTTGGTTTTTCTTGTTTATTCTCAACACAAAGGACAAACTCTCTAAGTTTGATCCTAAGTCTGATGATGGATGCTTCCTAGGATACTCCTCAGTCTCTAAAGCTTACAGAGAATATAACAAAAGGAGTAAAATGTGTGAAGAGACAATCCATATTAAGTTCAAAGAACTCAGTAAGGACATGTCTCAGAAAGATGCAGACTTAGGAGATGAGTTGAGAAACTAAACATCTCCCTGAGAAAGCCAAAAAGAAAATTCTTATAGATGATGAGACCGATTTCCAACCCATGGAACAACCATCTCCATCTAAAGAAAAATCTAGTAGCATCATCGAAGCTCCAGAACCTAGAGAATCTACTTCTCCAAATGCAATGGAACTTAGATTCTCAGAAGGAAAAGCTTCTGATGACTCAGAAAGAGAACCTTCTATGTCTCCTCTCAGAACCCTATCCTAAAGGGATTAGAGGTTCAAGAGACTTGAAGAACGTTCTCAGAATGAAGTCTTGGGTGATCCAGAACGTGGCGTAAGAACCAGAAGGAACTACACAAATCTTGCTATGGTTTCTGAATTTGAACCAGACTCCATAGAAGAGGCGTTAGATAATCCTAGCTGGGGTAAATGCCATGCAGGATGAACTTGACCAATTCGAGAGAAATCAAGTTTGGAAACTAACTCAGAAGCCCAAAGGCAAGAGGTCATTGGGACTAAATGGGTGTTTCGAAACAAACTTGATGAAAACGGTCAAGTCGTGAGAAACAAGGCCAGATTGGTTGCTCAAGGGTACAACCAACAAGAAGGATAGACTACGATGAAACTTTGCTCCAGTCGCAAGATTGGAAGCTATCAGAATGTTGCTAGCTTTTGCTGCACACAAAGGTTTCAAACTCTATCAGATGGACGTTAAGTCTGCCTTCTTGAATGGATACCTTCTAAGGAAGTTTATGTAAAACAACCTCCTGGTTTTGTAAATGATGCATTCCCGGATCACGTATTTAAGCTTACAAAGGCTCTCTATGGTCTGAAACAAGCTCCAAGAGCTTGGTACGATAGATTGAGCTCTTTCCTGCTTAAAAACGGATTCTCAAGAGAGGGAAGTAGACACAACTCTCTTTACACTCTCAGAAGACTCTGGCTTCTTGATTGTCCAGATTTATGTTGATGACATAATATTTGGCGCAACCAATGAATGCCTTTGCAAAGAATCTCCAAGCTTATGCAAGGTGAATTCGAAATGAGCATGATGGGAGAATAAAATTCTTCCTAGGATTGCAAATCAAGCAAGAGTCAGAAGGGACAGTTATCCACCAAGAGAAGTATACCAAAGAACTTCTGAGGAAGTTTCTGATGGATAAGGCCAAACCCATGAGCATCCCATGCATCCTCTCAAGTAATTGACTTGGATGAAGATGGTGAGAAGTCTCAGAAAGCAACTATCGAGGGATGATCGGCTCACTTCTCTACTTAACTGCCTCCAGACCGATATTCAACTCAGTGTTGGGATCTGTGCTAGATTCCAGTTAAGCCTAAGCAATCACATTTAACTGCAGTTAAACGAATTTTACGATATTTAAGTGGAACTACTAACTTGGTCTTTGGTACGAGAAAGGTTGTTCTTCTGATGTTGTAGGATATTGTGATGCTGACTACGCTGGAGATAGGATCGATCGCAAAAGCACAAGTGGCTGCTGCTGCTTCTTTGGAAATGCTTGATCACTTGGTCTTGCAAGAAGCAAAATACGATCGCCCTATCAACTGTTGAAGCTGAATATGTGTCTGCCTGCAAACTGCTGTTCTCAGATGCTCTGGATTAAGAATCAGCTACTTGATTATCAATTAAGGTACACCAAATTCCTATCCTTTGTGATAATACAAGTGCTATCAACTTAGCTAAGATCCTATTCAGCATTCTCGATCAAGCACATTGATATAAAACATCATTTTATTCGGGATCATGTGCAAAAAGGCGACATTGAACTCAAATTTGTGAATACTGAGGATCAAATTACAGATATATTTACAAAGCCTTTACCCGAGGATCGTTTCAATGTTCTGAAAGGACTTCTTAATCTAAGACGTTTCTAAGTACTTTGAAATTAAAAACTTTTCTTAGAACCCCCCCTTAGTCCTAGTTTAGACTCTGAGACAACAAAGAACTAAGCTTCTGAGCTAGAGTAGGAAAACACAAAATAACTCTATCTGAGAAAATTTGTTCTCAGAAGACTCATCCCTCAGAAGGAGATCTTCTGAAACATTTCTCAGAAGGAGCATTTCTCAGAAGGTCCACTTCTCTCAGAGGGTACCTTCCGAGAAACAAGTTACCAACGGTAACTTTTGGACAAGCGTCAGAAACGGCTAGTTACAAGCCAGTTCTATAATACTCATGGCATTGTTCCATTTGAGCACTTTGCGCTTAAACTTACCAAAACTTGCTAAATCCTCTCCTCGCTTTCCAATCTTCATCTGTTTCATCTCCCTCCTCTCGCTCTCTCTCTGCTATCTCTGCTCTCATTTCTTCTCTATCTCCCTTCATCTCATTCCAAACTTAAACTTTTTCTTCCAAATGGCCTCCTCTGGAGAAATTAAGGGATTAATGAGAAACAACTTAATGAGGTATCAGAAGACATCCTCTACGAGGATGAGAAGATGCAATCCCTATTTCACAAGACTATCTCCCACGGAATCTAGCCATGGGAAGGGTATTGCCTCTCAATGTCTACAACCAGGTGGACGAACTTCAGCTCACATTCCTTAAGCAACCTGGATGGCCAGCCATGATGAGCTCCGAGGACGTATGCTACCCAAATGTGGTGAGGGCCTTCTACTCGCAAATCGAAAGGTTCACCAACAAAGGGGTCAAGAGCACGATTGCTGATCAACAAATCCGCTTCTCCTCCTCTGACATCAACAAAATTTTCAAGACCTTGAATGGTGGTGCTGTCATCGCTGACAACCCAGAATGGGTCAAGGAGGTAGATGACTCAGAAGAAGAAGTGGTGACACTTCTGACTGGTAGCAACAGTCTACCACTCAAGGGCGTAAAGGTGCCTCATCTTACGCAAGAGGCCAGAATCATCTTCTCAGTTGTCCAGCATACCCTTCTCCCTCGGATTGGAGACATGGGGAACGTCACCACCATGGATGCATGCCTACTGTACCACCTGCTGAAGAAGGAAAGAGTAGATTTTGGAAGGATGGTGCTCAACTACATGATGCACCAAGCTCATCCTAAGAGGGCTCTCACAAGTCTACCTTACGGAAGCCTTCTGACCAAAATCCTCAACCATCTCTCCTTCCCACTTGAAGACTACGAGTATGTCTTCAACCACAGCAAATTCACAATGGTCACCTTCAACAACATCAAGAAGAAGAAGGAGGAAGCGAAGCCTTCTAAGGGAGCTGCTGGTCCCAAACAGCCCTCTAAGGCTGAAAAAGGAAAGGAAAAGGTTTCTAATCCTTCAGAGAAGAAGAAGAAGAAGCAAAAGGTGACT
>CM024272.1:5049286-5089790 GCA_013621005.1 Aeschynomene evenia | reverse complement strand
AAGTGGAACTACTAATCTTGGTCTTTGGTACGAGAAAGGTTGTTCTTCTGATGTTGTAGGATATTGTGATGCTGACTACGCTGGAGATAGGATCGATCGCAAAAGCACAAGTGGCTGCTGCTGCTTCTTTGGAAAGTGCTTGATCACTTGGTCTTGCAAGAAGCAAATACGATCGCCTTATCAACTGCTGAAGCTGAATATGTGTCTGCTGCAAACTGCTGTTCTCAGATGCTCTGGATTAGAATCAGCTACTTGATTATCAATTAAGGTACACCAATTTGTGATAATACAAGTGCTATCAACTTAGCTAAGAATCCTATTCAGCATTCTTGATCCAAGCACATTGATATAAACATCATTTTATTTCGGGATCATTTGCAAAAAGGCGATATTGAACTCAAATTTGTGAATATTGAGGATCAATCTCAGATATATTTACAAAGCCTTTACCCGAGGATCGTTTCAATGTTCTGAAAGGACTTCTTAATCTAAGACATTTCTAAGTACTTTGAAATTAAAACTTTTTCTTAGAACCCCCCCTTTAGTCCTAGTTTAGACTTTGAGACAAACAATAGAACTAAGCTTCTGAGCTAGAAGTAGGAAAACACAGAAAACTCTATCTGAGAAAATTTGTTCTCAGAAGACTCATCCCTTAGAAAGGAGATCTTCTGAAACATTTCTCAGAAGGAGCATTTCTCAGAAGGACCACTTCTCTCAGAAGGGTACCTTCCGAGAAACAAGTTACCAACGGTAACTTTTGGATAAGCGTCAGAAACGGCTAGTTACAAGCCAGTTCTATAAATACTTATGGCATTGTTCCATTTCAGCACTTTGCGCTTAAAACTTACCAAAACTCTGCTAAATCCTCTCCTCGCTTTCCAATCTTCATCTGTTTCATCTCCCTCCTCTCTCTCTCTCTGCTATCTCTGCTCTCATATCTTCTCTATCTCCTTTCATCTCATTCCAAACTTAAACTTTTTCTTCCAAATGGCCTCCTCTGGAGAAATTAAGGGATTAATGAGAAACAACCTTAATGAGGTATCAGAAGACATCCTCTACGAGGACGAGAAGATGCAATCCCTATTTCACAAGACCTATCTTCCACGGAATCTAGCCATGGGAAGGGTATTGCCTCTCAATGTCTACAACCAGGTGGACGAACTTCAGCTCACATTCCTTAAGCAACCTGGATGGCCAGCCATGATGAGCTCCGAGGACGTATGCTACCCAAATGTGGTGAGGGCCTTCTACTCGCAAATCGAAAGGTTCACCAACAAAGGGGTCAAGAGCACGATTGCTGATCGACAAATACGCTTCTCCTCCTCTGACATCAACAAAATTTTCAAGACCTTGAATGGTGGTGCTGTCATCGCTGACAACCCAGAATGGGTCAAGGAGGTAGATGACTCAGAAGAAGAAGTGGTGACACTTCTGACTGGTAGCAACAGTCTACCACTCAAGGGCGTAAAGGTGCCTCATCTTACGCAAGAGGCCAGAATCATCTTCTCAGTTGTCCAGCATACCCTTCTCCCTCGGATTGGAGACATGGGGAACGTCACCACCATGGATGCATGCCTACTGTACCACCTGCTGAAGAAGGAAAGAGTAGATTTTGGAAGGATGGTGCTCAACTACATGATGCACCAAGCTCATCCTAAGAGGGCTCTCACAAGTCTACCTTACGGAAGCCTTCTGACCTAAATCCTCAACCATCTCTCCTTCCCACTTGAAGACTACGAGTATGTCTTCAACCACAGCAAATTCACAATGGTCACCTTCAACAATATCAAGAAGAAGGAGGAGGAAGCGAAGCCTTCTAAAGGAGCTGCTGGTCCCAAACAGCCCTCTAAGGCTGAAAAAGGAAAGGAAAAGGTTTCTGATCCTTCAGAGAAGAAGAAGAAGAAGCAAAAGGTGACTCATCCTTCTCCAACAAGGGTGACAAGGAGTATGGCTTGTGAGGAAGCTCAGAAGACTCCTCAGAAGGAACCTGAGGTTGTTGAGGCTGCTGAAGACTCAGAAGAAACAACTTCTGAGCAACCCCTGACCAGAAAGAGGAAAACACCTCCAACTCTCCAAGTCCCAGACGTGCCACCAGAAGGGAAAAAGAAACGTGGTCGTTTGGTAAAAGCTTACTCTAAAACTCCACCTTCCTTTCTTAAATCTTCTTCTACTTCAATTCCTGTTTATGATTCTGTTTCTGGTTTTAAACCCACCAAATTTAAAACTAAGCTCCTGCATTCCTTGAATTATCAGGGAAAGTCTCACAAAGGAGTGGGGATAAAAACCACTAAGAAACAGAGCCCGCCGAAGCCGACGGGTAAAGAAATTGTAGCAGTTGTTGCTGCTGCTGCCACTACCACCACTACTACTGCTGCTGCTACTGCTGTTGAAGAAGAAGCAGAAGCTTCTCATCACTCCTCCCCCTCTGGGAATGTCTCTCCTCCCAGAGAAGACGTTAAGGGCCATGGAGGAAATGTTGCTGATTCCTCTTCTAAGGAAGGAGATGCGGCAAGCTTCCGCATTGAGCATCGCACTCCAGATGCTGGAAGCTCCAAGAAAGAGCCCCAGAAGAAGCCATCTGAGGTTTCTATAGTGGAACTTTCTGAGGCAACCACAACTGAGGTTGCTACTGTGAATGCTGAGTCATTGGCTCAGACGATGCTTGATGTCCAGAAGGAACTGGATCAACCTTCTGAGACTCCAGAAGCTGCTCAGATGCAACCACAACAACAACTACATCATGAGGAAGCCTTACTTGAACCAACTTCTAAGGTTGGTCCCCTCTCTTCTGAGATCCCTCCGGAACATGAGGCAACTCATGTCTCAACACATGAAGTAGTGACAGGGACCACCAGCACTGGGCTCAGCTCAGAGGTGGGCGCTGACGCTACCATGGCTGCCGGAGTTGCAGCAGTTGAGGCATTTGTTGCCCACAGTTCCTTAGAAGGAACTCTATCTGAGAAGGACTCTCAGAAGGAACCAGAGGTTCCTCCTCTAGATCTAACAGAAGTTCCTCCTCCATCCTTCGATCAACAAGGTCCTACCTTCTCGATTACGGACTCGATGATTAGTTCCGGCTTTCAGTTGGGAAGAATGGTAGTCACCCCACCCTCTGTGCAATTTCGGCCTTTGTTTGGTCGAACTGAGAAGTTGAAGGGCATTGAAGCCATACATAGCCAGATCACAACTTTCAATCTTCTGATCTAGACGTTGCTCTAGTTTCTGAGGACACTCAGAGGCAGCCTTCTATTGAACTCGCTGCTATTGAAGACAAAGCTGTCCAAGAAGAAGAACTTCCTGAATATCAAAAGAGGGATATCATCGATGATGTACTTGAGGCTGAAGTCTCTCGTCTTCCTCCATCTCAACCCTCATCTTCTCAACAGCCTTCCACTTCCTCTGAACTACCTCCAAAATGCGCTCCGCATTCGATTCAAAGCGAGATTCTCATGGAGATATGCCAGCTGCTACGCTACATTGCCAGAAGGCAGTAGTTCTAAGTCAATGATGGCGTTTATGTATTAGCCACCCTTTTTGATGTAACAAAGGGGGTGTAGATAAATGATAAAATTTTTGTACAATGGCTATAAGTAAACACTAGGCTAGGACTTAGGGGGAGCAACAACCTAGGGGGAGCAAAATATTTTGTATCTCTACAAAACCATCAATGAAAAATCATTATTTTGGCATCTCATGTTTTACTTAATTTTATGCTTATTTTTTATTATTTCGCATCTCTTGATTTACTTAGCCTGGTATTTCTGAATTTCATACATATATTCATCAAGAAATACACGCTATGTAATTGATAATCTCAAACAGTGATCATACATTGCATACTTTAACTGTTGATTATCAAAGTCTTCTAAGAAAATAACAGAGCCTTCTCTCAGAAAGCAATGTTAAGTTCTAAGAAAGCAAAAGTGCATTCTGAATAAGTTGCGAACTTACTCAGAAACACTTCTGAAGTTAAGCAAAATTATTATCTTAAGACTTAAGTTGTTATCATCAAAAAGGGGGAGATTGTAAGCTCCAGAACCCTTCTGAGAGAATTAGGCATAATTCTCTTAGAGTTATGAAAGTTTTAATGATAACAAGGTAAGTCATAAGTATAAAAATTTTACTTAAGGTCTTGCTAATATGTGCGCTAAGTGTCTCAGAAAGCTTTAAATTATTGCAATACCATGAGTAAAGACCAAGACAAAACATCAAGTAGCCTCGAGATCAATTGATAAAATCATAGCGCCAAAGATATCAGAAAGGATGTCTCAGAAGCGCAGAAGGTGAAAACATGTTTCTGAGGAAAGAACACTGTCGCCTCAGAAGGGTTTCAGAAGACCTTGCGACTAGTAGTTCTCAGAAGGGTCTTCCCTCAGAAGGTTCGCCTCAGAAGTCCGTACAACTCTCAGAAAGTTGGACTCAGAAGCAACCAAGTGTCTGGACTCAAGGGATCGCAAGCAGTCTCAGAAAGCTCGCTACAACAAGCTAAGGAAGTGGGAACACGCGCACTGTGCAGCTCTGAAAAGTTCCTCATTTCGCGCCGACTGTAGCAGGGAGCCGTTCCGAGAAGGACACAGCCACATCAGCAAAGAGAAACTTCAAATTCGTGGCTCATTAACGCCTATAAATATGAGATCAAATTACAGAGTAAATTGACGAAACTTCTGCGCGAAAAATTCTTAAACAAACTGAGCAAAAACTCTGTCAATTTGAAATCATATTTCAAACTTGAATTTTTCTCAGAAAAACAATTTTTCAAAAGTTGTTTTTCGAACTTTGCTAAAATCTTCTAGTTCATTATTGGTGTAAATCCTTACCTTGTGTAAGTTATTTCTAGAAGTCTACTAAGTGTAAAACTAGGTTTGTAACTTAGTCTTGGTAGTTGTTTTCGATCAAAACCAACTTTCGAAAAACGCTAAGTCCTTCTTTGTGTGAAGGCAGTTTTAAGTCCTCTGGTGTTTGAGGCAAAGTTCAAAGTCCTTAAGTGATTAAGGCAAGGAAGTCCTCGGTTGTGAGGCAAGGAAGTCCTTAAGTGATTAAGGCAAGGAAGTCTCGGTTGTGATGCAAGGAAGTCCTTAAGTGATTAAGGCAAGGAAGTCCTCGGTTGTGAGGCAAGGAGGTCCTTAAGTGAGTAAGGCAAGGAAGTCCTCTAGTGTTGGAGGCAAGGAAATCCACTTCGGGTTGTGAAGTGGTGGAAGTCCTTTACTTGGTAAAGGCATTGTTGTCTGGGAAGGCACTTTAAGTAAAATATCCAAGAACTCTCAACTGAAGGTTGAGGACTGGAGTAGGTTGGTTATAACCGAACCAGTATAAAATTCTTTGTGTTAAGCTTTTCTCCCTTACTCTTTACTTGCATAAATCTTTGAGAAAAACTCTACCACGATTTTAATTAAGAGGTCTCGTGAAAACTTTATTGATTAAAATCAGAAAGCGTTTAAGAAACTCTAACTTAAAGTCATTCTCTTAAAACTGCTCAGAAAGGAACTTTCTCAGAAAGACTAAGTTCTCAGAAACTTAATCTTCTCAGAAAGCAATTTTCGCTGCAAACTCTTAAATCTACCTTCTGAGTAAAAACAACTTTCTAAGTAAAAGTTTTAAGAAGTAATTTTTAAAATTTGCACGATTCAACCCCCCTTTCTCGTGCACACATACACTTTCAGTATTGGCAGGTGAATAGAGGAAGGAGAGCCGCCCAAGAAGAAATATCTTTCCTTTCCAGATCACAGAAAAAGAAGGCTCCAAAGGAAGAGAGCTTATCAGAAGTTAAAAGGAATGGTGGACATGCTGCAACAGGCAAAGAAAGTTGAGAGAGAAGGTGTGGCGAGTCTTGTAAACGAGAAGGATCAGGGCTTAGCCAAGCAATTGATAGACCATCTCGATAAGATAGAAGAGATGTCCTTGTAGGAGAAGAAAGAAGAGGGTGAGAGCATCACGACGGTTCAAATAACGGCCGAACCCGAAGCTTCGGCTACAGCTGCAATACCTTCACCTGTAGTTGAACGAGCCGAAGAAGGAACGGCAAATTTGGTGCACCTAAATTTTGATGATGAGTTTGTTAATGTAAATCCTCATTTGGTTTTGATAATAACAAAACTAATGTAACTTTGGTAGTTTACATTGAGAAGCTACAGTGGATGAATTGTAATTGTTCAGAAGCTCTATGTATGAGAAAACCACTGTGAGATTATGTTGTATATCCTTCAGGTTATTAAAATGAAATATTTGTAATTTGTAAGAGAAGCATAGAGATAGGAATAATGTTGTATTAGGCTATAAAATGTATATTCTGTAATACACACTTGAGGAAGCTTGAAGAAAGGCTTCAGAAGCTGAAGAAAGGCTTCAGAAGCTAGAAGTGAGGCTTCAAAAGCTCGAAGGAGACTTCAGAAGCTCGGAGGAAACTTCAGAAGCACGGGAGTGGCTTCAGAAGCTTGGAGAATATCTCAGAGGCACAGAGACATGCTTAGAAGCTTAAATAGGTTCTGAGGTTCTGAGAAAGCAAGGTCAGAAGCTCTTAAGGTTCTGAAATAATTAAAACCAGTTCAGAAGCCAAAGCAGGTTCTGAAGGTTAGAAGCCGATAGAGATTTAATGAGTCTCTATGCAAGTTGGTCACGTGCAGAAATGAAAAGAGAGGGAATTATTTTAAATGTAATTAGTTAGTCTTAGCTAATTGTGTTTTAATTTCCTGCCTAAAAATATGGTTGTTGTAATGAGCTCTCTTTATAAGAAGAGTCACGATGTTGTAATAGATATATGCAACATACAGAACACTAGACATAAGAATCACACACGATCAAAAGAGAAAAACAAGAGAGATAGAAAAATCCTCTGAAAAGAAAGAAAAGGAAAAAAGTGTGAGAGAAGAGAAAAAGAAAGAGTCTTGTGCAAATTGAGGAAGAGAAAAGAAAAGTGAAGGCTCTCCAGAACTCAGGATAAAGTCCTGATTATTTCAATCGTGCATTGGAAAGGAAGAAGGGATTTCAGAAACTACAAATTCTGAAATTGATCAAGCCAGAAAAGGTTTGAAATTCTTAAAGATAAGAAGCTGAAATCGATCGCTTGGGGAAATTGGGTCATAGATTTGTGTTCGAGAAGACAAGGTTCTGAAAAGTCCTCAAGGGTACATTGAGGCAGGAAATCTTCAGAAGGGTAATTTTGGAGTGTCGAACCTGGGAAGGTTGGAAAACATATCTTGTATTGAATACCTGTGTAATCTTGAAGCAATTTCTATTGGAACTCAATCTTGAGGATTGAAGAACTGGATGTAGGCACGTTTTTTGCCGAACCAGTATAAAAATCGGTCCAATTTCTAAACTCTCATCTCTTTACATTTGTTTGTTAATTGTTGCATGCTAAGAAACTGAATTGAATGCTCAGAAGATGAGATCATAATTAAATCATATTATTTGTTTTCTGGAAAATATTCAAGAACAATCTTTAATCAACTTAAAAGTTAAAGAAACTTAAGGAAATACAATCTTTATGTGATTAAACTTTGTGGTATGTGATATTGATCATTAGGGAATCTGAATTTGAAATAAAACAATTAAAGACCTAACTTCAGAAGCTGAGAAGTTTACAATACATATCTTCAGAAGCTGTAATCTTGTTCTTTGTATAAGTGTTGTTTAGATTCTGAGTGTATGTGAAAGATATATCATATTACATATTGTTGATTGATTATATCTGAAATACTAGTTCAGAAGCTAATAGGTTCTGAAGTCAGAATCTGAAGCAGGATCTGAAACAGAGTTCAGAAGCTGATTCGGAATTGGTTCAGAAGCTGTATTTTCTGAAAGAGTGATTTCTTGTATTTGAATTAATTGTTTCAGAAGCTAGATATAAATTGAGTTGTGATATTTGTGATCATATTCCGTTGTGCAATACAAAAGTTAAATACAATTTAAATCATTGACATATTGATTTCTGTGTATGTCATATATGTGATTTAAGGTTCTGAGATCACAAGTTATATTTTTGATTCTTTGTTTTTGACTAATTCTTGACAAGATTCAAAGACTTGATCATTCTTTGAGATTTTCAGAAAGTTGAAATATTAAGAAGCATATTCGGGAAAATTGTACACAACCAATTCACCCCCCCCCCCTCTTGGGTTGTGTGAAGCATAGCTTGGAGGTGTTTCTCAAGAGACCCTCACATCACCAATTGGTATCCAGAGCTCCAATTTTTGCTAAAGTGAAATCAAGAAGGCTCTCTAACAAGAATAGAAGCAAGATCCAAAGGAACAAGCTATGGCAAATCAAGCTAATTTTCAAATCTCTGAAGGACAATCCATAAATAGACCTTCACTCTTTAATAGAAATGCATATGCCTATTGGAGAGACAAGATGCAACTATTCATTGAGTATAATAGTCTAGAGTTATGGGATATAATTCAAAAAGGAGATCAAATGCCAGAAACTTCAAGAGTGCTGCTCGATGGTTCAATTGAAACTAAAGCTATTCCTAAATCCGAATGGACAAGGGAACACAATGAGATGGTCAGACTCAACTCCAAAGCTAAGTATTTACTTATTTGTGCTTTAACTAAGAGTGAGTATGATAAGATTATTAGTTGTAGTTCGGCTAAATAAATATGGGATAGATTAGCTTTATTACATGATGGCACTGATGAGGTTAAGGAAACAAAAATATATATGCTTAGATCAAAGTATGAGCAATTTAAAATGGATGAGAATGAATCAATTGATAGTATGATTACTAGGTTTCTTAGTATCATAAATCAATTGAGAGATCTCAACTATAACATGCCTAATGCTGAAATCGTGAGAAAAGTTTTAAGAAGCTTACCTTCTAGATGGTTACCAAAAGTAACGGCTATCTCAGAAGCTAAGGATCTAAAAACTTTAAAGTTTGATGCTTTAATCGGGTCCTTAAAGGTGCATGAAATAGAATTGCAAAATATTGCTTGCACTAACAATTTCAGGGATAACACGACTCTAAAAGTCTCTAAGAGGAAAAAGAAGAAAAAGGCTTTGATTCTCAAGGAAGACTCTGAGTCAGAATCTGAAGAGGACGACTCTGAAGATGACTTGGAAATTGATCCGGAACAAGTGGCATTGTTCATCAAGAAATTCAGAAGCATGTTTAGAAAAGGAAGCTCGAGAAAAAAGAATCCAATCACCTTCAAGAAGGACAAATCAAAATCGGATCAAGTAATTTGTTATCACTGTCATGAGAAGGGTCACATCAAACCCGATTGCCCAAAGCTGAAAGAAACATCATCAAAGAATAAAGGGAAAAAGAAGGCTTACAAAGCTACATTGAGTTATGATGATGATTCTGAAGATGAGGAAGAAGTTTCAAACATGTGCTTCGTGGCTGAGTACACCTCAGAAGCTGAACCTTTAGAAGCTGAAACTTCAGAAGCTAAAATTTTAGAAAATGAAGACTATGAGGTTCAGAAGCACAAATGCTTCATGGCTGACTATAGCTCAGAAGCTGAAACTTCAGATGCTGAAGACGATGAGGTAACTTTCGAAGAACTCATGTCTAATTTTAAATCTCTTTTACATACTTATGAAAAACTTCAGATTAATCATAAAAAGGTTTTGAAAAAGTTTTCTGAAGTAAAACAAGATTTAGATTATAAAAAACAAATCAATTCTGAAATAAGTATTGATTTAGAAAAGTTCAGAAGCACCAACTCAAAATCGAGTATTAACTTTTCTGAGGAAGAAAATGATTTAGAAAAACTCAGAAAAATTAATTCGGATCTTGAGAGGGACTTAGAAAGATTAAGAGATGCTAATGATCTTTTGATGTTTGAAAAAATCGATTTAGAAAACGACATTAGCAACCTTAAAAAGTCTAAGGAAGCTTCAGAAGCTGCCACAGCTTCTGACACCTCAGATTCTGAAAGTGGATCAGATTCTGAAGTAGACTCAGAAACTAAGAGGCTCTCTGAAAAGTGCAATGATCTTTTAAAAACCAATATTCTTTTGAGAAAGGATTTGGAAATGTTTGTTAATGGTACAAAAAATCTGGAAATGATTTTAGGATCACAAACAGCTTATTTTGATAAAAATGGGATTGGTTTTGTTCCAGAAAGTAAGTTTGCCAAAAATAAAAAGTCTTTTAAGAAAACCTTCAAAAAGGCAAAGTGCTTTTATTCTTCAAAAACTAATCATGTTTCTGATGATTGTTGGTTATATAAATATAAAGGAAAGTATGATTCTCACATCAGAAATCCGAAGAAAACTAACAACAAAGGATCCAATAAACTTTGGATACCTAAATCTCATTTGAAACTATTTGCAGAAATGCTTGAAAACCAAAACCATGGATCTGAAGAGGTGGTATGTAGACTCCGGATGTTCAAGACACATGACTGGACAAAAATAGTACTTCATCCAACTTAGACAAAAGGACAAAGGTCAAGTGAAATTTGCCGATGGTACATGTGCTCAAGTAAAAGGTATTGGTGATGTTGGTAAGACATCAAAACATGTTATTAGCAATGTATTATTGGTAGATAGGCTCACACACAATTTATTGAGTGTTAGTCAATTTTGTGATCTAAATTTAAATGTTCTTTTTGATAAGTATAAGGTTCAAGTATTTGATCCCATAAACAATTCGGTCAAGTTTACAGCACATAGGATAGGCAACACTTATGTCTTATATTTAGATGATTTAGATTCTCAGAATCTAAATTGTTTATTATCTTTGGTTGATGACAAATGGTTGTGGCATAGAAAGCTAGGCCATATCAACATGAGATTGATTTATGAAATCTCTACTAAAGACCTTGTAAGAGGCTTACCTAAGATCCTCTATACCAAGGATAAGACTGTAAGCTCCAGCACCCTTCCAAGAAATGTTAATGATTGGAAATTATTGAGAACTTGGTTTTGAGTGATAACGAATCAATACAAAGAAACTATTTTGTTAGAATAGTTTAATGGGTGTTGATATGTGCAGTGAGAAAGCTATTTGAGATAGCTAAAATACACAAGAAAGTTGGAACTACAAGCACTCAAAGCACATGGTTATGGAAGTGTAAAAATAAAGAAAAACAAAGTCCTCAGAAGGAAATCAAGGCATGAGAAAGCTCTTGAGCAACCAGCGAAGAAGATATAAGAAAGCGTTCTGAGAATTGCACTCAGAAACTTCTCAGAAGGCTGCACAAAGTTTTCCTCATAAAGACTACCTCTCAGAAGGACCTTCTCTAAGAATGGCACCTTCACTCAGAAGACATGAGAATCTTCTGAAGAGAACACTTCCAGAAAACAGAAAGAAAGCAGAAAGAATGCATTCAGAAAGCACTCAAGAAGATCAGGTTTCTCATGAGAAAGCTGTCCAGAAACTGAGAAGATATCAAGACCTTGAAGACTTCTCAAGTACACTCTCTAAGAAGCTGAGAAAGTCTTCTAAGAAGAGTTGGAACTCTCTGAGAAAGTCCAGTTCCAGAAAGCATTCCCAGAAGACAAAGTGGAAGCATAAGATTCGAATAAGAATCTTCATAAAGCACTTAAGAAAATCAAGGAATACATGTAAGTACTTTCTGAGGCAGCATAAGAGACTTTCTGAGTAAGTATCAGAAGATACACCTTCTGGAGAAGGTTCATAAAGCCAGCATCTGAGAAGCTCTCAGAAGCTGTGAGCTTATGAGAAAGCTGTCCAAGAAGGTTTCTCAAGAATCTGAGAGAAATCTTCATCTGAGAAGCCACTCTCTAAATCTAATCAAGGCATCTTGAATGAGAAGATACATCATTAAGGAAAGAAGGAATTCTTTCAGAAACTTCTTAGAAAGTTATTCAAGACACATCAAGAAGATGCATCAGCTTTCTCATGAAGTGCTGACTTGGTTATGAGAAAGCAGTTTGCTCAGAAGGATGGATAGAATTTGTGAGAAGCACAAATTCTCAGAAGGCAACCCTCTCAGAAGGAAGTCCTCTCAGAAAGCTCTCAGAAGATAGTCTCTCAGAAGGATACATCAGTATGTCTTGGGAACTGTGCACAACGGCCATAATCTGGAAAAGGCTATAAATAAGCTCCCAACAAGACACAAAGTGTGCTTTCACGTTGCTGCAATGCTGCCAAATTTACTAGTGATGTTAGAACATTAATTCAACTTTATAACACATCACTAACAGCATCTAGGGTCACTCTAAGGAATCAAATCAAATCTTTTCTACTCATATTCCTTGAGAAACCCGAGATTCTGTAGAAGAGAAATTTTCTCTTGAAAAGAAAATTTCTTGAAATCTTCTATTCTTATTCTTTCATTAGATAACATCCTTGTTGTTGCAAGCTTTGAATAGGAGTTGTTTAAGGATAGACTTTGTTCATTCAAAGTCCTTAAGCATTTGCTTGTAAGTGCTTTACGCACACTTCTTTCAAACACAAATCTGTATTTATTTGTAACAGTCTCACTCATGTGGAGTTGAGCATTCAGAGCCTGAAGAGGCTAGGAAAAGAATACTTGTAAAAGTCTCATGGTGAATGAGCAAGTATCCTGAAGAGGCCATTCAAAGAATACTAGTCTTGCTCATGGTGTTGAGTTAAGCAAGAGAAGCCAGAAGTGGCTTGATGAAAGAATACTAATCTCTTACTTATAAGAGTGGAGTAAAAAGTCCTTAATTGTTTAAGGCAAGGAAGTCCACTTCGGGTTGTGAAGTGGTGGAAGTCCTTTACGCGGTAAAGGCAGCGTTGCCTGGGAAGGCACAATAAGAAGAATATCCTGAGGGAGCCTGGGAAGGCTTCGATAGGAAAGAATATCCAAGCTTAGCCTGGAAAGGCTTGAGGAAAGAATATTCACTGCAAAGCCTGAAGAGGCTAGAAGAAAGAATACTTGAGAAAGCCTGAGAAGGCTTGAGAATTTCTGTAACTTTGTTGAAAGTTAGTGGAACTCAAACAATTGTTTGAGAACTGGATGTAGGCAATGTTTTGGCCGAACCAGTATAAAAATACTGTGTGATTTCCATCTTCTTATCCTTCATCTTCCTATTATGCTTTTTATGTTTCTAATCAGCTTTCTCATGCTTTAAACTAAAGCTCTATACTCCGCATTTTTATTGAGAAAGCTGCATTTAAAAAAGCATTAAATAAAACTGAATTAGAAGCAAATTCTGGACTTCATTCTATGAGTATTACTCATCAGAATTATAAGCAAAGAATCTGATTCTAAGTTTGCAGTTTTATATCAGAATGCTAGGTTTCTCATCAGGTTTCTCATCAGCATTCTGATATCTTCTAAATCAGATTCTCTTAGTTTAATTCATTTAAAGCTTCACATTATTCTAACTTTTTTCTGATTATATGTTTCTAAATAATCATAATTAGAAAGAGTTTACAACATTTTTAAATGAATTTATCAAAATCATAAGTGTTGAGAAAGCTGTTCAAAAAGCTATTGAGAAAGCTGTTCAGAAAGCTGTTGAGAAAGCTGCATCCTCAATCAGGTTTCTGAACCAGTGATTTTCTAAGTTTCACATATATATGATGCGCTTCATTCATCCTTCATTAAGGGATTATCTTTATGATCTTTCTTATTGAAAGATAAACCACTTGGATAACTACTGATTGCTTATTGATTGAATATCTTAGGTTGATCAACTCTTGTTGAGAAACCCGAATCAGAAAGCTGACCAAGTGTGTTACACTTTGTGAGAAAGAATTACTTTCTGAATAAGAAAGTAAACAAAATTGAAAATGGGTAAAGCACGATTCAACCCCCCCTTCTCGTGCTATCCAACACCTTCAAAGACTTGTGATGAGTGTGAAAGTGGAAAACAAGTAAATACCTCATTCAAACACATTGTGGATGTTGCTACTAAAAGGCCTCTAGAGCTATTGCACATGGATCTATTTGGTCCATCTAGAACAATTAGTCTAGGAGGAATGAAATATGTGTTTGTAATTGTTGATGATTAATCAAGGTTTTGTTGGATTTTCTTTCTAAGATCAAAGGATGAGACATTTGAAAAATTCCGAGTGTTTCTCAAAAGGATTCAAAATGAAAAGGGTTACAAAGTTTCAACCATTAAAAGTGATAATGGAGGAGAATTTGTAAATCATTTATTTAGAAACCTTTGTGAGGAATCAGGTATATTTGATACTTTTTCTAATCCTAGAACTCCTCAACAAAATGGAGTTGTAGAAAAAAAAAATAGAAGTATACAAGAGATGACTAGAACCATGATGTTAGAAAGAAAAGTGGCAAAACATTTTTTGGGCAGAGGCTGTGAATACGGCTTGTCATGTTCAAAATAGAGTGTTCATTAGACCTTTTCTAAAGAAAACTCCATATGAGTTATGGTTCAACAAAAAACCTACTTTTTCTTATTTTCATGTATTTGGTTGTGATTGTTTCATATTAAATACAAAAGATAATTTGGACAAGTTTGAAGCCAGATCTGATAATGCTATTTTCTTAGGATATTCTTTAAATTCAAAAGCTTTTAGAGTGTATAACAAAAGGACTCTTACTGTGGAAGAATCCATACACATAACCTTCAAAGAATTATTAAGAGATTTTGCAGGTTCTGAGGGTGACAATGAAGTAAGAGAATTTGAGGGAGTTCAGAATCTGAACTCAGAAGCTACTCGGATTCATACTTTAGAAGTTGCTGAGATTCATACTTCAGAAGCTGCTGAGACACATACTTCAGAAGCTACGCAGTGTGGCACTTCAGAAGCTGCACAAAATGACACTTCAGAAGCTACACAGAGTGGTACTTCAGAAGCTATCCAGAATCATAGTTCAGAATCTACTCAGAGGCAGAGTCCAGAAGCTCATGCTTCTGATGGAAATGTGGTAACTTCAAACCAATTATCTTATGATATTTCTTCTTAAAATATAACCAGAGGCAAAAATGAATTAAAATATCTTGATGAAAATCTAATAATAGGTGAAACTTCACATGGTGTTAGAACTAGGAGATCACTTAATGCTTTTGTGTCTCTAGTGGAACCTGATTCTGTTTCTGATGCCTTAGATGATAAATATCGGTTAGATGCTATGAAAGAGGAACTAGAACAGTTTGAGAAAAACAAAGTTTGGTTCTTAGTTGAGAAACCGAAAGGAAAAACTGTGATAGGCACTAGATGGATCTTCAGAAACAAACTAGATCAACATGGTGAAGTAGTAAGAAACAAGGCTAGATTAGTGGCTCAGGGATATACACAACAAGAGGGTATAGATTATGATGAGACTTATGCTCATGTTGCTAGAATAGAAGCTATTCGTATTTTGTTATCCTTTGCTTGTTATAAAAACTTCATTTTGTATCAAATGGATGTTAAATCAGTCTTCTTAAATGGTTACATTTCCGAAGAAGTATATGTTAAGCAACCCCCTGGATTTGCAAATGAAAAATATCCAAATCATGTTTTCAAATTAACAAAGGCTTTATATGGTTTGAAACAAGCTCCAAGAGCTTGGTATGAAAGATTAAGTTCTTTTCTAATGAAAAATGGATTTAGAAGAGGCTTAGTGGATAGTACTTTATTCACCTTACATAAAGAAAAGCATTTGTTAATTATACAAATTTATGTGGATGACATTATTTTTGGTTCAACTAACACAAGTCTTTGTGAGTATTTTTCTAAGTTGATGAAACATGAATTTGAAATGAGCATGATGGGAGAACTCAGATTCTTCTTGGGACTTCAGATTCAATAACTAGAAAAGGGTATATTCATTAATCAATCTAAATATTGTAAGGAATTGTTGAAAAAGTACAATATGCTAGATTATAAGTCTATGTCTACACCTATTCACCCCTCACAATCACTTGAACATGATGAAAATGAAGAAAGTGTTAATGAATCTGACTACACGGAGTGCCTACTCCTATTGTCTCCGGCCGTAATTCGAGGTTTGTGCCCAAGTTTTAGGAAGCATTGCCGCGGGATTTTTGGCACCAGATTGACTTGGAGCGCCGCGTATCGCCCTCTAGCGGACGGCCAATCGAAACAGACCATACAGTTACAAACAATCTAACGCTCAGACTCCCTGCCACTAGGGTTGCGGATTGCAAAGTGAAACTGAGTCGCCAAAAGGAGGCTCCTCTAATGAGAGTTGTTTGGAGAGATCATGCAAGGGAAGCTCCAGTTAGAGATGCGATAGGAGCATCCCTACCCCCTTCGAAAAAATGATCAGAAATTTCGGGACGAAATTTCTTTTTAGGGGGGTAGATTTGTGACACCCTAAAAACCGTGTTTAGTATGTGATCGAGTTATGACCGTGTTTGACGACGCGCGACAATAACGAGATTATAATGTTGTGATTAAATGATTATTTATCGTGTTCTTATGGCATGACTATGTATGATGTGTTGGTTTGAAGTTGTGTGATGATGATACTTATGTGGCGATTTTTGTGTTCTGACAGTACGAGCTATGGTGAATTAAGGTATCGTAAAGAATTAATTATGATTAGTGATATTTGATATATGATGATGATAAAAATCAAATTGTTGTGGTGATGGATCAAGTATAATTTTATGAAATTTATTTAAGGCTGAACAATATGATAATTGAACATAGTCATGTATGTGCAAAGGTGAAATGTATGCAATCCTATATTAATTAGTGATGAATAATATAATAGTGGTGTTGTCTATGATAGACATGTTCATGAGAAGTGAGAAATAAGGAACGAGATAATTATGTGACAACATATGTATATATGTAAGTGCATCTGTGTACATTTATGTACCCCAAGAAACTGGGGTATGTGTATATATACATATAAATATATGAATTTCCACGCTCATAGTGAAGAAAAGTATAATATATTCTTAGAGTGATATATTTATGAGTGATATATTAAATGTAAAGTGTGCCAATGGGAATATATGCATGTATGTGTGTATATATATATATATATATATATGTACCTGTATTTATGTTATGTAATTTAAATAAAATATATGTGCTATGTGTTAGTACATAATAATCTAGGTTGCTTGTGGAGCAAGGCAAAACCTAGTGTTATTATTTGTATGAGTTAATAGAACCACAAAAAAAGGAAATGATCGTTATAAAATTTAATGAGATCTTAATATTTATTTTTAAAAGAGTTCAAATTGGTGTTTAGAAAATTAATTAGAAAATAATCTCACCAATTTGGGAAATTATAATTTCAAGCTATTATTATTAAATTTCACATGAGTATGATTTCTGAAAAATCCTTTTAATATATAAATAATGTCAAATTAATAATATAGCGAGATAATTATTTTAGACTTATTGAGAGTCTCATAATGTTGAGGAAATTTTTGTAACGATCATGTGCTATTTCCTTATTTTGAATATTAGATGTTATAATGAGTAATTGAGTAGCCTGAGAGAGAACCTGAGCTTGATCCTAAACACAACCGGAGCCACTTTTTAGGACCCTGAGCTTTCCAAAATTTATTAAACTCTCACCACAAAATTTAGTTGCAATTTCTTACTCAGTATCATACTCAAACACATACTCATACTCACTACCGAGCCACACTTAACACTACAACAACACAAAAAATTAAAATAAAACACCCCCATTTCCCCCTTAAGTCTCAGCCACACCGTACCCCTTAAACATAATCACATTTTCTCTCAAAATACCCATTTTCAGAAGCTTATCCTCCCCCTTCCCTCACCATTTTCGGCCAGCCTTGGAAGCCCAAGAACAACCACCATCAACACCCTCTTCTTTGTGCTTTTCTTTAAGAATCTTGGTGAGTTACCAACCCCCTTTCTTCTTTCTCTGATTTTTCATTATTCCAGAGCTTCTTGCTCCTTGTTTTTGTTGAAATGTTCCTTTGATTTTCGAGTTCTGAGTTGCACGTGGTCATACTTCAAGAGTGGTGATGAATGGAGCTTGTTTAAGTGCTTGGATGTTGAGTTTGATGCTTGCATGTGTGAGATTTTGTATTTTCTTTGTGATAGAACCTGAGATATTGAGTTTGGATACTGATTATATGTGTATGTATGTTTGATGAATGATTTCTAAGTGTTTTGAATGGTTGGGTATGAGTTTTAGGGTGAGAGTGGAGCTAGAACACGATTTCAGCATTTTCTGCAGAATCTGTGCTGTGGGGATCGATCCCCACCATTGGAGGATCGATCCCCATGTTAAAAATTTTGTTTTGGAAAATTTCAAGTGGGGATCGATCCCCACTATGAGTGGATCGATCCCCGTGCTGAGAAAATGAGTTTTCTGCAAAATTTAAAGGGGGGATCGATCCCAGACCCCTGGGGATCAATCCCCTGGGCAAAATTTCACCCGGGAGGAACAATTTTAGTGCAGGATCGATCCCAGACCCCTGAGGATCGATCCCCTGCACCAGAAAAGAAAAATATCACTTGTTTTTGTAAACACCGTATTTTGTCCGGACATTTATTTAGAAATAGAAAAAAATGAAAAAATAAAAAAATAAAATAAAATCATGATTAGAATTTCATTGCATCAAACATAATCACAATTAGCATCAATTAGCTTCAATCATCATCAATCATAATTCATCACCATTAATTTCTGATACACCCTAAACATTTATATAAAATACATTGTAACACAAGAAGAAAAGGGGGAGAACAATAGCAGCAGCAAAGCATAGCCAGAGCGAAAATACGGTGCCCAACATCAGCAACAAGGAACAATCTCACCACCACAGCAACAAGGAACAACAACAACCACAATAGAATAGTCGTCCGCCACCACCATCGAAGAAACTGCGGTGCCAAAGCTCCTCGTTCGCTCGCTCCGCATCGTCCTCATCCTCGCGCCGCTCCCCCTCTCTACCTCCGCAATCCGCAGCGCTGTTCGCGATTGCTCTGTCCCGCGCCTTCTGTGCATTGCTTTCAACGTCCTCCGTGCAGCCACGGAACCACAGCCGCCGCGACCACCTTCTGCTCATCCAACCTCACTGCACCCGCCAATCGGAGTTACGTTGCTGCCTCTGATAGGTGTTGCTGTTGCTCCTGCCGGTTCACTGCTCATGCCACCGCTTCTGGCTCGCTCCGACGCTGTCGCTTTCGGTGCGCGGTGAAGGTTGCAGTGGACGTCTTCACCTCCCGCCCCCAATCGCAGCTGCAGGGCCAACATCGCGCAGCCCGCGGTCCTCCTCCTCACCTTCTTCCCTAGCCGCCTCATCCTCACACGCCGCCGCCGCTCTCAGATTGCGCCTCTCCGTCTCGCTTTCCCGCTCCTGTAGCCAATCGCGCCCCCAGCCGCGACGTCCGCGCCCTGCCGCCGTTCTCTCTTCGGTCTCATTACCACCTCCGCGGCGCCTAACAGCCAAGGCAACGGAGGCCGCGTGCCCCTCTTCTCCCTCTCTGCCGGCGGCGCTCTCCATCTCCCCTTCTTTCCCTATACGGGAATTAGGGTGAAATGGGGGGTGTTTGGGTTTTATTATTATTATTATTATTATTATTCTTTTAAAACAAACAAAATTCAATTCTGTTTTTCTATTTGAATCAAAATAAAATTCTTTTTGTATGTTTCAAGATCTCGTTGTGTGATTTAATCATCCTCGTGGATCGATCGCTTTTTGGGTACTTGTGCGAGTAATGTCGTCCTGTACCCTACAAAATCTTGTTTTTCTCAAAATAATAATCATTTCCCTTTTAAAACATTTTTTTTCTTTAATAAAAATCAAATTCAAAATTTATAAAATCTTTTATTACAATTTATAATATCGTTGTATGAGATAATCATCCTCGAGATTTTAAAGTGTGGAGTGCTTGTGCGAATCACATCATCCTTCATACTAATTTTTTTTTTAAAAATCACATTCCCTTTTAAGAAAATTCCATTTATTTTCTTTTAACTAAAATCAAATCAATACAAAATCTTTTTTACAATTTATTATTTCGTTGTATGAGATAATCATCCTCGAAATAATAAACTGTGGGGTACTTGTACGAGTCGCATCGCTCTGCACCCTAATTTTTTTTCCCTAATATTATCAAATAGATTATTTCATTTTCAAAAACAATTTATTTTCAAATTAAAATACATAAAATCTTTTTTTTACAATTTATTATTTCGTTGTTGTATGAGATAATCATCCTCGAAATAATAAATTGTGGGGTACTTGTACGAATCATATCGTCCTGTACCCTAAAAGTATCTTTTTCATAAATAATAAAATATTTCCTTTTAAAATAAAATTCAAATAATCTTATTTCAAATTAAATCTACAAATCTTATTTCTTTACATTTTATCATTTCGTTGTATGAGACAATCATCCTTGAAATTTCAAATAGGATACTTGTGCGACTCATAACTCGCCCTGGATCCTAACACTTTCTAAAAAACACACAACACACAAACATTTTCTACAAGAACGACGTGGGTTTGAGTTCCTCATTGCACTAGAGGATACGTCGGCGCAAGCTACAACTTGTCAACCCAAAATTAATTTTTAAATCATTTTGTTTCCTTTTTAATACTGTGTTTTTATGTGTTTATCTTAATATCAAAAAGGGGTAATTAAATGTTATTAAATTATAAATATTGATCTGCATAATTTGCTCTAGGGTAACCGTATTTATACGGATGTATTAGGGGTGCAGTGGGATTAAATTCTCACCCTTCCCTAATCATAACTCGACTCCCGAACCTTATATCTAAAAGACCAGTTTCTCACAAAATAAAGGTTTTCCAATTTTTCCATAATTAAAATTGGTGGCGACTTCATTTTTCTCAATTTTTAGTCACGGCAACCCCTCGGGGACATTGTGACAGTTTGGCGACTCCACTGGGGACTTTCGAGAGTCAAGCCTATTAGAGTGAGTTATGCAAATATTTATAATTCATAATATTTTAATTTCCCCTTTACACTAACCTTTTTTTTTTTATCTTTTCATCTTTTTTTTTCTTGTCATTGTGTTTTTTTCTTTATATGCAAACCTTGTGCTAGAATTGTTGTTTGAGTTTAAATTTCAAAAGCTCCTTACACACTGAGCACTATCACAAACACGGCTCTATACCCAAGCCTCAGAAACCCATAGGACTAGAAGGTGTTTCATCGTTGACCTTGTGAGGCTTATGCTTCCCTGACAGTCAATGACTCACCGCTCAAGTTGTTACCGGAACTAAGGATTGTCATCTTGTGACATTACATGTCCCTTTGGTTAATTCCGCAGAATCGGGACTTTATCTCATCGATAAAGGCAACTTGGGGACCATGATTAGGTGTCTAGATCCAACCCGTCAGTAGTATAACCCTAGCATACCGCCAAAGTTAGGGTGACCTTTAGTTTAACTTAACCATAGGCTCTACCTTATTTTAGGACACAAAGGAGCATTCTTTTTCCTTTATCTGTCTTAATATTCACATTTGACTATGCACTACATTCTTACCATGCATAATACTCTCACCTTTCTATCTCGCTATTAGTATTATTCTCTTTAAAAGATCTACTAATAGTGTAGATAGAAAGGGCAACTCTTGATCTCTCCTTAACATTATATTGTCTCATATATGCATCATGCATTAAAAAAAAAAATCATCATGCACGATCAAAATCATATTCAAAGTCATGTGCATTTCATTCATAATCATGCATCATGTAAAAAGGAAAAAACCTAACTATCATGCATCTTCATAATCATGTACATTTCATAATCATGCATTCTGCAAAAAAAAAAAATATCATGCATCTTCATAATCATGTACATTTCATTCATAATCATGCATCCTGCAAAAAAAAAAAAAAACTATCATGCATCTTCATAATCATGTACATTTCATTCATAATCATGCATCATGCAAAAAAAAAAAAAACTATCATGCATCTTCATAATCATATATATTTCATTCATAATCATGCATTAGTAACGAAAAAACATGTCATACACATTCCTTTCATAATCATGCATCATCAATAGAAATAAAAATCATCCATCTTCATAATTATAAACATTTCATTCATAATCATGCATCATGCAAAAATAAATTAAAATTAAAAATACATTCATCCTCATTCATGTTCAAACATCATATTAAATGCATGCATGCTCATAATCATAATCATACATCATGACAAAAAAAAGGATCCTCTTGCCATACATTTTATAGATGTATAAATCTTCTGATATTGGCAAAACACATCGTTATACACTTGATTTACATTCATGATAAGTGCATCCACAACATGCATTTTCATGCCACATTTCCCTCACAATAGATATATCATTCATCCATACATACACCCATAGCATGCACTTTCTAGGACTTATTTTTTCTCACAATAGACATATCAGTATTCATCCATGCATTCATTCTCAAAAAAAATATATACACACCCACAACCTGCATTTTCATAATTCATGCATACATTTCCTAAAAGAAAAAAACCTTATGCATGCATGCTCCACTCTAGTCTTGAATCGATGTTCTAAAAAATTTTGATTGATCCAAGCAACAACACAAAAGAAAGGACGCAAATGGACCAAGCAGATTATGAAGCAAGTGAGTGACATTATAAAAAGGTCTCTAAATTCGTGGACAACATTCGTAGACTTGATGCTCAACAACGATCAGTTCAATGAAGTCTCAGAAGTCGTGTTAATAAGCAAGCATAAAAAAAAAATCAGACTTTGACTTCAATCAAATCATTCAAATAAACATGGATGCTATCCTCACCTTGTTACCCTCCACTCCCTCTCCACATCATCTTCTTTACCGTTCTCATCACCATCCCTTCTTCATCCTTTCACACAAACACACCCTATGCAGATGATTTTTGAGAACCCATGTATCAATCTTTGTATTATGATGAACTTGAAAAATCATGGTCTTCACGGAAGTTCGAAGTTATGCAACTGACCTACCCATGGATTCAACATAATGGCAGATGATCAAGCAACTAATCACCAAAGAAAAAATGACATTTCAAACACCCAGATTCAATCACTAATCAGGGTAATTTATCAACTTCTGGTTAAATAGTTGTGACTCCTGAACAAAAAGCAGTATGGACCTCGATTTAGCCACAACAAGCACAACGAAGAATAATGAATCGTTTGATCCTACAACATTTTGTCATCGATCGAGTGTAATGATTTCTCTCCATAAACATCCAAGAAATAGCCAACGAAGTTGTTTGGTTCACACACTGAAAACAAAAGAGAGAGCAAACAAAAAGGACTCGCTAGACCAAAACACTCAAGAAACGGTCTAGGCAAAATTTAGAGCAACAAAAAAAAAGGCTCGCTAGACGAAAAGTTAGGATTATCAGTCTAGGCAAAAGTTAGAGCTATAAAAAGCAAGCTAGATTGAAAACCTGGAAGGGCGATCTAGCAGAGGTTCAAACGATGTCAAACTAGGGCAAATTGAGGTTCAACGTCAGAAGAAAAGTCATCATCATAAAAGATCGAGAATCAACAATCCAATGGCAGGGCATAGCATAAGAAGTATATTCTAATCATCATAATCAAGAAATTGATAAATGGGTACTCAAATAAAATCTGCATCACATCCCTCATAACAAACCCTAACTCTCATTCTCCTACATTCTTCTTCTCTCATCCATTGCTAAATCCAAGTCCTTCATTTTACCATTTGTTTCACATCTCACAGTATCTTCCATCACACATCCCTCATAACAAAACCTAATTCTTATCCTCCTACATTCTTCTTCTCTCATCTATTTCTAAATCCAAGCCCTTCATTCTACCATTTGTTTCACACCCCCAGTATCTTCCATCACACATCCCTCGTAACAAACCCTAACTCCCAAATTCTTCTTCTCTCACACATTTCTAAATCCAAACCCTTCATTCTCCCATTTGTTTCACATCTCCCACGATCTTCCACCACTAAACAACTCATCCTTCTTAAGTGTAATACCTGAGGTAGTATGAGTTTGTTTGAGTAAGAGATCACGGTACACCCGGGGAGATAGGACCACATGGGCCCCA
Source organism: Aeschynomene evenia (assembly GCA_013621005.1). Lineage (NCBI taxonomy): Eukaryota > Viridiplantae > Streptophyta > Magnoliopsida > Fabales > Fabaceae > Aeschynomene > Aeschynomene evenia. Next base: position 5,065,901 of record CM024272.1, on the reverse strand, counting down.
CCTCCCCTCTCTTTTTCCTTCCCTTTTCCTTCTTTCTCCCCCTCATTTCCCATATCTCTCTCTCCCCCTCATTCTTTCTCTTCTTCTTCCTCCTCCCTCTCAAATCTCTCCCTAATCTCAACCAAAATTCCATCAATCTTCAAGATTCAAGTTTCCATTGCTCATCTAGGATATTGTGGGTAAGTATAAAGTATTTCTTTTTCTCCATTGATGTCTATTTCTCTCCAATCTCGGTTTTGGGGGTTTAGGGTTTATATTTGGGATTTTTGATTTTGTTGTGAGATTGAGGTTTGTGATGTGTTCTCTAGGGTCTCAACCAACTAGGGAAGCTCCGGGTACCTCATCCTAGCTCCGGGTGGTGTCTTGGAGCTCATTGGAGTAATTTTTGAGTAATGGGTTATTTGTGGTTTATGTATGATTTTGATTGACTCTGTGAATTTCTTGTTATGATAGTTGATAGGGACTGAGATTGGTTGATATATGTTTGATATTGCATGTTGGTTGTGTTTGATTTGGATGGGTTGTGGTGAAAATATGGATTTGGAGATGATTTTCGCGAAGTTTTCTGCAGAATTTCATCTCTGACCCAGGCTGTAATCGATTACAGCGATTTGGTAATCGATTACTATAATCGATTACTATAATCGATTACCACGAATCTGTAATCGATTACTGTAATCGATTACCACGGGTTTGTAATCGATTACAGACAGCTTATTTTTGCAAAAATTTTCTTCAGAACGAAATTTGAAGTTGGTAATCGATTACAGATGTCTGTAATTGATTACATCAGTACAAAAACTCTATTTTTAAGACTTTAACTTCAAATTCTTATACTTTTAAGTTATGTATTCAAATCCATTCGTTCACCACTACCCCAAACTCGATACTGAAATATTGTGATGATGATGATGAATTAATTATGCTGTGATTATGAATGAGTGATTATGAATGAGATGTGCCACTAACATCGCTAAATAAGATAAAAGTTGAATGAATTAAGAGATGGTAAAACGACCTGAGGAGGGGCATAGCTCGCGGGGTCGTAAATGGGAAACCTGATGAGGGGCATAGCTCGCGGGGTTTCCCAGTATGGTGTCTGATGAGGGGCATAGCTCGCGGGACATCCATACTACCTATGAACATGAGTGGGGGCCGTGCTCCAGGTGTTCATAGGTTAAAAGCTACCAAGATAAAGAGACTGTATAAGAACGATGAAATTGATATATATATATATATATATATATATATATGATTTATGTTATAACTGCTTTGTACTGTTGTATCCTACATACACTGCTTATAACCTGTTTATTCACTGAGTTTATGACTCACCCATTCATACAATATGTTTTCAGATCAAGGTGCAAATCAAGGGACGAATTCATCCGTTCCTCCGGGTTCTTAGATTTGGTGAGCCTCATGTGTTAGAGGCATTATGTAGTTTATTTCTAGTGTATGCTCCTTATGTTACAGACAGGATTCCTTGGACTAGGGTAGATGATGAATGTTGTATGAGTCTATGTAAGACTTATTGTTGTTGTGGATGTTGTTAGGCTTTATTATGGATATGTATGAGAACATATATGACATATATGTTTAGATGTAGGGATTGTTTATGATGGTTTATGGATTAAGCTGTATGGCATGACCAAACTATATTATATGGATCTTATGTATGTGTGTATGATATTGTAGTTGTGGTTGTTGTTGTTTAGCTGGATTATCATATGGATTACAGGTTAAGGCTGACATGGGACTCGGTGTCCCATGTGCCGGTCACGATCCGAGTTGGGTCGTGACAAAGTTGGTATCAGAGCCTAGGTTGAGTCCTGTAACTTATGGAGCAAACTGTTTTCAATAGGGTGACAATAGTGTAAATGGTTGCCGGCCCATTTTCACAAGATTGTGACTCTAGTGAAAGGTTTTATAGGATGTCTTAAGGTTTTGTCTTGATGTTTCTTATAGTGATCCCTTTTTGTTCAGGTCACCTCTTCTGCTATTTTTCTGAACGCTTGTTTGTTTGTGTAGCCATCTGGTTCTGAACATGCCTCCTAGGAGAAGCACCCGAGGTAGATCTCGTATCAACAGGGACCCTCCTCCTGAGCAAGAGGATGTGGGACCCCAAAGGGGCAATACGGTTTATGACCGCGATGCAGAGATCCGGGATATTCGTCAGACTCTGAACATTTTGATGCAGATGATGGCGAATCAGAATAATCAGAATCAGGAAAGAGAAGAAGTTCCCCCTAACCCTGAATATGAGCCACCAAGAAGAAGACCGCAAGTTTTTGGGCCTACAGAGGTGTCGCTAGAGGCGTATCTGAGGCTTAATCCACCAACCTTTTCTGGAGATTCCATAGACGAAGACCCCGAGGAGTTTCTTGATAGGGCTACGAGAGCTCTACGCGCTCTCCAATGCCATGATGTGAGGGTCGTAGACCTTGTTACCTACACTCTGCAGGGCACTGCAGTCCACTGGTATGAAACCTTGCGGATTGAAAGGGCGAACATGAGGAGACCACCACCTGTATGGGAAGAGTTCACAGATGCCTTCAGGGCACGATTCTTTTCAGAGAACCGAAGGGAGCTATTGGCGGACCAGTTCCTTAAGCTGAAGCAGACACAGGGCATGTCCGTAGTCGAGTAGGCTACGCAGTTTACTCGATTATGCCGATATGCACCTCATGAGATCACTCCGGAGGACTGGAAAGTGAGAAAGGTTTGTGAAGGGGCTCAGGGATCCGATGCGATCCATCTTGCACAATGAGATTGGGCGGAAGACGTTTTCTCAAGTCATGGATACTGCTGTGGGGATTGAAGGCTCCCTAGAGGAAGACAAGCCTAGTAGAGGGTTTGACAAGAAGAAGAAGACTACAGGGCAGTTCTCTAGAGGATCCAGTTCTGGTGGATCTCATGGCTACCAACATCAGAGGTTTGGACCTGGGGGTGGTTCCAACTCCTCAGGATCCACTCCTAGAGATGGGCCGACGAGGTCCCAGTCTAGCAGTGCTTCTCAGTCTAGTACACATTGGCCAGATTCTCGTGCTCCTCATTGCAAGAGTTGTGGATGGTATCATCAGGGACCATGTCGTGCTATTCCTCACACCTGTTATGGATGTGGTCAGACAGGCCACTTTATCAAGGATTGTCCCCGCTTTTCTGGTGGAGCTTCTAGGCCTCAGGCACCGATTCTACCCACTCCATCTTTCTCAGCTGTGTCTCAGGGTGGATCTTCTGGGCATGGGGGTAGAGGACCGGCTAGAGGAAACAGAGGTCGTGGTCAGGGTGGTGGAGGAAGAGCTCAGCCTAGTGTCTTTGCGTTGACCCGTCAGGATGCTCTGGCATCCAATGCTGTAGTGGCAGGTATAACAAAAGTTTATTCTTCTGAAGCTTATGTGTTGTTTAATCCGGGCTCCACACATTCTTATGTGTCCCCGTTCTTTGCTTCCCGTCTTAGCGAGCAACTTGTGTCTTTGGAGGATCCTTTCTGGGTTAGCACTCCGGTCGGAGAACCTTGTATGGTTCATCTCGTGTACAAGTCGTGTGTGGTTTCTGTGGGCGGGATGGACACTTTGGCCGACTTGGTGATCCTTGATATGGTGGACTTTGATGTCATCTTGGGCATGGATTGGTTGGCTTCCTGTCATGCCTCGGTGGATTGCTATGCCAAGTTGGTGAAGTTTGTCCTCCCCGATGGTTCAACCTTTGAGTTCAAAGGAGATCATTGTATGACCCCTGCTTCTTTGATCTCGGCTATGAGTGCTATGAAGTTGATGGACCACGGGTGTCAAGGTTTTCTGGCGTGAGTGACGAACATGGAGGCTAGTGTTGTAGATGTTGATCAAGTTCCAGTGGTATGTGAGTACCCAGATGTGTTTCCGGAGGAGTTACCGGGTATGCCACCAGATCGGGAGATAGAGTTCGGGATTGATCTAGCTCCTGATGCTCAACCAGTTTCCATTCCTCCTTATCGTATGGCTCCGAAAGAGTTAAGCGAGTTGAAGGATCAGCTGAAGGATCCTTTGGACAAAGGGTTCATCCGACCGAGCACATCACCTTGGGGTGCTCCGGTTCTTTTTGTCAAGAAGAAGGATGGATCCATGAGGCTTTGCGTGGATTACAGACAGCTCAACAAGATGACAGTCCGAAAGAAGTACCCTCTTCCGAGGATTGATGATTTGTTTGATCAGCTTCAGGGCGCTTGCTGTTTTTCTAAGATTGATCTGAGATCGAGTTACCATCAGTTGAGGATTAAGGAAGGAGATATTCCGAAGACGGCTTTCCGTACTCGATATGGGCATTTCGAGTTTCTTGTGATGTCTTTCGGGTTGACCAATGCCCCTGCAGCTTTTATGGATCTCATGAACCGAGTGTTCAAACCATTCTTGGATCGATTCGTCATAGTCTTCATTGATGACATTTTGGTGTACTCTAAGAGTGCTGAGGAGCATGAGCATCATCTCAGGGTTGTGCTGCAGACTCTGAGGGACCACAATCTTTATGCCAAGTTCTCTAAGTGCGAGTTTTGGCTGGATCAAGTAACTTTTCTGGGGCATGTAGTGTCTAAAGATGGTATCATGGTGGATTCGAAGAAAATAGAAGCAGTTCAGAAGTGGCCTAGACCTGCAACGGTGATGGAGATCCGCAGTTTCTTGGGTCTTGCGGGCTACTACCGGAGATTTGTCAAAGAATTCTCCCGGATAGCAGCACCTCTCACCCAGTTAACTCAGAAGAACGCACATTTTCTGTGGTCGGAAGCTTGTGAGTCAAGTTTTCAAAAGCTGAAGGAGGCTTTGACTACCGCTCCCGTTTTGGCCTTGCCTGTCGGTTCAGGAAGCTACTCCGTGTATTGTGATGCTTCCCAAATTGGGCTTGGTTGTATTTTGATACAGAATGGGAGGGTGATAGCTTATGCCTCAAGGAAGTTGAAGAATCACGAGCAGAACTACCCCACTCATGATTTGGAGATGGCGGCAGTGGTGTTTGCTCTCAAGATCTGGAGACACTACCTCTACGGAGAGACGTGTGAGATCTACACCGACCACAAGAGGTTGAAGTACATCTTTCAGCAGAAAGACCTCAATCTGAGACAGAGGCGGTGGATGGAGTTGCTGAAGGACTATGATTGTACCATCTTGTATCACCCTAGAAGAGCAAATGTAGTCGCTGATGCTTTAAGCAAGAAGTCCATGGGTAGTCTGGCCCACATTGCTGTTGTGAAGAGACCGTTGGTTGAGGAGATCCATAGGTTGGAGTCGGAGGGCATGCACTTCGAGTTAGGGAGATCTAGAGTACTCTTAGCTCATGTGCGGGCTCGGTCCTCTTTGGTGGACCAGATTAAATCTGTTCAGCGCGATGATCCAAGGCTTGCTAAGCTAGTGTCAGAGGTCAGTGAAGGGAAGAACGTGAAGCTATCTCTAGACTCAGAGGGTGTCTTACGGTGTGGACAGCGGTTGTGCGTACCCGATGTGGGTAATCTGAGGAGGCTCATTCTAGAGGAAGCTCACAACTCCAAGTATTCCATCCATCCAGGTAGCACGAAGATGTATCAGGATTTGAAATAGTTGTTTTGGTGGGAAGGTATGAAGCGGGATGTGGCAGACTTTGTTTCCCGGTGCTTGGTGTGTCAGCAAGTTAAAGCAGAGCATCAAAGACCCGCAGGGTTGTTGCAACCGTTGGAGATACCCACGTGGAAGTGGGAGATGATCATCATGGATTTTGTGACGGGATTACCCCGCAGTTTCCGAGGCTTTGACTCCATATGGGTGATTGTTGATCGACTGACCAAGTCGGCCCACTTCATTCCAGTTAAGACGGCTTACGGAGCGCCTCGCTACGCTCAGTTGTTCTTGGAGGTGATTGTGCGACTCCATGGTATTCTTGTCTCCATCATCTTGGACCGAGGTACTCAGTTCACCTCCCAGTTTTGGCGATCCTTCCAAGAAGCTTTGGGAACTCGTCTTAATTTCAATACGGCATTTCACCCTCAAACCGATGGGCAGTCAGAGAGGACTATTCAGGTTTTGGAGGACATGCTCCGAACTTGTGTGATGGATTTCGGCGACGGTTGGGATCCATACCTTCCATTAATCGAATTCTCTTATAATAACAGTTATCAGGCCAGTATTGGAATGGCACCGTTTGAGGCTCTGTATGGTAGAAGATGTCGTTCCCCTATTGGGTGGTTTGAGAGTGGTGAAGCGGCTCTGTTGGGACCCGACCTGGTTCAAGATGCCATGGAGAAGGTGAAGTTGATCAGGGAAAGGCTGCGAGCGGCCCAGAGTAGGTAGAAGGCCTATGCCAACAACCGGAGACGAGACTTGGAGTTCTCGGTTGGTGATCACGTGTTTCTCTGCGTTTCTCCGTTGAATGGAGTTATGAGGTTCGGGAAGAAAGGGAAGTTGAGTCCCCGCTATATCGGACCTTTTGAGATCTTGGATCGGATTGGAGCTGTAGCCTATCATCTGGCACTTCCTCCTGAGTTATCTGCTATACACCCCGTCTTTCATGTGTCCATGTTAAGGAAGTACCTATCTGACCCCTCTCATGTGCTTGAGCATCAAGTGTTGCCTCTGGATGAGAACTTAGCTTTTGAAGAGGAACCCGTGGCGATTGTGGACCGTCAGGTGAGGAAGCTCCGATCTAAGGAAGTTGCTACAGTGAAAGTGGTTTGGCGGAACCACTCAGGTCCGGAAGCTACATGGCAGCCTGAGGAAGCCATGCGGGATAAGTATCCGCACCTCTTCCATGTTTCAGGTAATCTCTTTTCCCTTCGGTGTTTGAATTCGGGGTCCGAATTCTTTAAGGGGGGAAGATTGTAATACCTGGCGTAGTATGAGTTTGTTTGACTAAGAGATCACGGTACACCCGGGGAGATAGGACCACGTGGGCCCCACCTCCCCTCTCTTTTTCCTTCCCTTTTCCTTCTTTTTCCCCCTCATTTCCCGTATCTCTCTCTCCCCCTCATTCTTTCTCTTCTTCTTCCTCCTCCCTCTCAAATCTCTCCCTAATCTCAACCAAAATTCCATCAATCTTCAAGATTCAAGTTGCCATTGCTCATCTAGGATATTGTGGGTAAGTGTAGAGTATTTCTTTTTATCCATTGATGTCTATTTCTCTCCAATCTCGGTTTTGGGGGTTTAGGGTTTATATTTGGGATTTTTGATTTTGTTGTGAGATTGAGGTTTGTGATGTGTTCTCTAGGGTCTCAACCAACTAGGGAAGCTCCGGGTACCTCATCCTAGCTCCGGGTGGTGTCTTGGAGCTCATTGGAGTAATTTGTGAGTAATGGGTTATTTTGGTTTGGATGGGTTGTGGTGAAAATGTGGATTTGGAGATGATTTTCGCGAAGTTTTCTGCATAATTTCATCTCTGACCCAGGCTGTAATCGATTACAACAATTTGGTAATCGAATACTGTAATCGATTACCACGGGTTTGTAATCGATTACAGACAGCTTATTTTTGCAAAAATTTTCTTCAGAACGAAATTTGAAGCTGGTAATCGATTACAGACATCAGTACAAAAACTCTATTTTTAAGACTTTAACTTCAAATTCTTATACTTTTAAGTTATGTATTCAAATCCATTCGTTCACCACTACCCCAAACTCGATACTGAAATGTTGTGATGATGATGATGAATTAATTATGTTGTGATTATGAATGAGTGATTATGAATGAGATGTGCCACTAACATCGCTAAATAAGATAAAAGTTGAATGAATTAAGAGATGGTAAAACGACCTGAGGAGGGGCATAGCTCGCGGGGTCGTAAATGGGAAACCTGATGAGGGGCATAGCTCGCGGGGTTTCCCAGTATGGTGTCTGATGAGGGGCATAGCTCGCGGGACATCCATACTACCTATGAACATGAGTGGGGGCCGTGCTCCAGGTGTTCATAGGTTAAAAGCTACCAAGATAAAGAGACTGTATAAGAACGATGAAATTGATATATATATATATATATATATATATATATTTGATTTATGCTATAACTGCTTTGTACTGTTGTATCCTACATACACTGCTTATAACCTGTTTATTCACTGAGCGTATGACTCACCCATTCATACAATATGTTTTCAGATCAAGGTGCAGATCAAGGGACGAGTTCATCCGTTCCTCCGGGTTCTTAGATTTGGTGAGCCTCATGTGTTAGAGGCATTATGTAGTTTATTTCTAGTGTATGCTCCTTATGTTACAGACATGATTCCTTGGACTAGGGTAGAGGATGAATGTTGTATGAGTCTATGTAAGACTTATTGTTGTTGTGGATGTTGTTAGGCTTTATTATGGATATGTATGAGGACATGTATGAAATATATGTTTAGATGTAGGGATTGTTTATGATGGTTTATGGATTAAGCTGTATGGCATGACCAGACTATTTGTATGGATCTTATGTATGTGTGTATGATATTGTAGTTGTGGTTGTTGTTGTTTAGCTGGATTATCGTATGGATTACAGGTTAAGGCTGACATGGGACTCGGTGTCCCATGTTCCGGTCACGATCCGAGTTGGGTCGTGACATTAAGCATGCATAATCATCAACTATATCAAATCAAAGGCAGGTCCAAAAGCTCGCTAGATCGAAAACCCAAAAGGGCGGTTTAGGCAAAAATTTGAGCACAAAAAAAAAATAAAAAAACAAAAGCTTGCTAGATCGAAAACCTAAAAAATGCGGTCTAGGCAAAAATTAGAGCGAAAAATACCAAAAGATTCTTGCTTATCACAGACCACAGAGAGACAAAAGATTCTGAGGAAAAGTCAAGACTACGAAAAGGAGACAGAAATAGAGATATACCAAATGAAAGAAGGTCACTTGCTAGGAGAATCAAAGGGATCAGGCTCTCAACACAAAATGTCTTGGGTCAATGAAAAAAATCTAAATGAACAATGATTAAAGAGCACAAAGTGGGGCATTTTTTATTTAGAAATATAGCATATCATCTATCATGAACGCATCTACATTACACATTTCATGCATTCACCATTCATTAAAGTGAGTTAAAATTATTTTTTCTCTAGCATCTGCATGTTAAATTTACATAACACAACTCATTCATGCATCCATATTACACACATCGTTCATGAATCTAGGACAAATCTGTCTTGTCTCTAGCACATGCATATCACCTCCACCGTACACACAATCTATTCACGAATCCATATAACATCATTCATTAAACTAAGGCAAAATTTGTCTTGCCTTTAATTGTAAGCTCCAGAACCATTCTGAGAGAATTAGGCTTAATTCTCTTAGAGTAATGAAAGTTTTAATGATAACAAGGTAAGCCATAAGTATAAAAATTTTACTTAAGGTTTTGTTAATATGTGTGCTAAGTGTCTCAGAAAGCTTTAAATTATTGCAATACCATGAGCAAAGACCAAGACAAAAACATCAAGTAGCCTCGAGATCAATTAATAAAATCATAGCGCCAAAGATATCAGAAAGGATGTCTCAGAAGCGCAGAAGGTGAAAACATGTTTCTGAGGATAGAACACTGTCGCCTCAGAAAGGTCTCAGAAGACCTTGCGACTAGTAGTTCTCAGAAGGGTCTTCCCTCAGAAGGTTCGCCTCAGAAGTCCGTACAACTCTCAGAAAGTTGGACTCAGAAGCAACCAAGTGTCTGGACTCAAGGGATCGCAAGCAGTCTCAGAAAGCTCGCTACAACTAGCCAAGGAAGTGGGAACACGCGCACTGTGCAGTTCTCAAAAGTTCCTCTTTTCGCGCTGACTGTAGCAGGGAGCCGTTCTGAAAAGGACACAGCCACATAAGCAAAGTGAAAGCTTCTAATTTCGCGGCTCTTTGATGCCTATATATATGAGTTCAATTCCAGAGCAATGTGACGAAACTCTTGCGCTAAAACTCTTGATTAAACGTGCCAAAACTCTGTAGAATTGAAAATCATTTTGCGAAAACTTAGAACTTTCTCAGAAAGACAATTTTTACGAAATTGTTCTTCTAACTTTGCAAAATCTTCTAGTTCTGAATTGGTGTAAATTCTTACATTTGTAAGTTAATTCTAGAAGTCTACTAAGTGTAAAACTAGGTTTGTAACTTAGTCTTGGTAGTTGTTTTCGATCAAATCAAACCTTCGAAAAACGCTAAGTCCTTCTTTGTGTGAAGGCAGTTTTAAGTCCTCTGGTGTTTGAGGCAAAGTTTAAAGTCCTTAGGTGATTAAGGCAAGGAAGTCCTTAAGTGTTAAAGGCAAAGAAGTCTTCTAGTGTGAGGCAAGGAAGTCCTCTAGAGTGAGGCAAGGAAATCCACTTCGGGTTGTGAAGTGGTGGAAGTCCTTTACTTAGTAAAGGCAGTGTTGTCTGAGAAGGCACATTAAGAAGAATATCTAAGAACTCTCAACTGAAGGTTGAGGACTGGAGTAGGTTGGTTATAACCGAACCAGTATAAAACTCTTTGTGTTAAGCTTTTCTCCTTTACTCTTTAATTGCATAAAGCTTTGAGAAAAACTCAACCACGGTTTTAATTAAGAATTCTCGTGAAAACATTACTGATTAAAATCAGAAAGCGTTTAAAAGATTATAACTTAAAGTCATTCTCTTAAGACTGCTCAGATAGGAGCTTTCTCAGAAAGACTAAGTTCTCAGAAACTTAATCTTCTCAGAAAGCTATTTCCGCTGCAAACTCTTAAATCTACCTTCTGAGTAAAAACAGCTTTCTAAGTAAAAGTTTTAAAAGGTTATTTTCAAAACTTGCACGATTCAACCCCCCCTTCTCGTGCACACATACACTTTCAATTGGCATCAGAGCTCGGTCCTTAAGGGGTTGAGCACTTAGCAGTGTCAAGGAAAAAGATCCACGAAAGGAAATATGAACTCACCAGCTGCATTCATATCAGATGGGGCTTCAATAAACAGACCTCCGATGTTTCTTGGAGACAGCTTCGACTACTGGCGTGACAGGATGACGCTGTTCATCAAGCACACCAGTCTGGACTTATGGGATAGGATCGAGAATGGAGACTACCAGCCTCTGCAGACAATTACAGAGGATGCTGTAGTTGCAACAGACGCTGAGCCAGGAGTGGCACCTCCAGCACTCTGAACCTATACAAGACGGGTCCCTAAGGACGAATGGACTCAAGAGATGAAGGAGAAGATACAACTCAACTTCAAAGCCAAGTATATTCTCCTCTGTGCTTTACCCAAAGTAGAATATGACAAAATTGTGTCATGTGATACTGCACAAGAGATTTGGGAAAGACTTCATATGCTGCACGAAGGTAATGACGAAGTCAAGGAAACAAAAATCTCAATGCTCGTACACAAATACGAGTCCTTTATCATGCAGCCTGAGGAAACTATTGACAACATGTCAATAAGATTTCTCCATATCATCAATCAGCTGAAAGTCTTGGGAAAGACTTATTCAAACGCTGAGATGGTAAGAAAAATCCTCAGAAGCCTTTCTGCAAAATGGCGTCCTAAGGTCACAACAATCCAGGAAGCCAAGGATCTAAACCAGCTGGGTTTGGATGTACTATTTGGTTCGCTCAGAACGCATGAGATCGAACTGGAAGGGTTGCTCGGAGGACCATCCGCTTCCTCCAGACCTCAGAAGGGATTGGCTCTGAACAGTCAAGTCAGAAAGTCTTCCAAAGCCCTAAAGGCTGAAGAAATATCTGAGTCTGAAAACGATCAAAACTCAGATTCCGATGAAGATGACATCTCTCTTCTAGTAAGGAAAATGAAGAAAGCTTGGAAGAGAAGACCAAGCAAAGACAAAGAGATCACCCCCAGAAAAGGAAAGTCAAAGCCTTCTGATGCCACATGTTTTGGCTGTGGAGAAAAGGGCCACTTCAGAACGGAGTGTCCTCAAAACAAGGGAAAGAAGAAGTTCATTCCCAAGAAGAAAAAGAAGGCAACAGCTGCTACATGGAGTGACTCAGAAGAAGAAGGCTCTGAGTCAGCAAGTGAAGAGGAAGCTAATGTTTTCTTCATGGCCGATACTGACTATATTCTGGAAACAGAATCTGAGTCAGAAGAGGTACCAAACTCTCCTCCTCTCTCATACTCATACAATGAGATCTCAGAACTCTATGAAGAGCTTCTGAGAGACTCAAACGAATTAGCTAACAATTTCAGCAAACTAAGAAAGTCTTTCAAACACTTAGAAGCTGAAAATGCTAGACTAATTCAAGAAGTAGAGAACCTAAGGCTTGAAAGAGATGACTTTAAAAATAGATATCTTGAAGGTCACAACCTCTATCAAGCTTTAGAAACAATGTCTTCTGTAACTGTTGAAAAAGCCGAACTGGCTTTGATAGAATTACAAAAGACAAATGAGCTTCTCACTTCTGACTTAGTTAAGATGGTCAAAGGTGAAAAAATGATGACACTCTTGCTTGGTGGTCAAAGACCTTACAAGGACAAGAGTGGACTTGGTTATGAAGAAATCTTCGAACCAAATGATATTGATCCATCCTTAACTAAATCACCTCGCACATGCATCGCATGTTTTAAAAATGGCCATGGTTCTGAAAAATGTCCTATGTTGGAAAAAGGAAAAATCTCTAAGCCTCAGAAGGCTCAAAAGAAAACTCAGAAAGCAAAGCCTTCTAAGAAGACTAACCCCTCTAAAAAAGGTAAAACTTCTCAGAAAGCAAGTGCTTCTGAAAAGGGCAAACAAAAGGTCTCTGACTCTCAAAACCATGACCCTTCTAAGAAAAGAAGGCAAAAGTCCAAGAAAGCTAACAAGCAAGGACCCAACAAAGAATGGGTACCTAAATCTGTTAACTTTGTGACTGCAGGTACATCATCAAGCGCTGCTCCACCACCACGATGAGCAGTGGTACCTTGACAGTGGCTGCTCGAGGCACATGACTGGAAGCAAGCACTGGTTCAGAAACCTCAAGCCCAAAAAGGGCGGAATAGTGCGATTCGGTGATGGAGCTAAGGGAAGAGTCACTGCAATCGGAGATGTTGGTAAGGATTCCTCTCACCAAATCTCAGATGTACTTTTGGTAGATGGCTTAACTCACAATCTATTAAGCATCAGTCAATTTTGTGACAAAGGCTTAAAGGTTGAGTTTTACGCCAAGTACTGTCATGTGATTAATCTCACAAATGACAAGATCGTTCTGGAAGGAAAACGTGTTGGTAACATCTATGTTATCCATCTGGATGATCTAAAGGATCAAAATGTGGAATGCCTTATCTCTGTCCAAGAAGACAAATGGCTATGGCATAAGAAACTTGGTCATGCCCATATGAGACTTCTTTCTGAACTATCTCAGAAAGGACTTGTAAAGGGCCTTCCCGGAATTAAGTATCAGAAGGACGCAACCTGCGACTTCTGTGAAAAAGGGAAACAGACCAAGGCTTCCTTTCCCAGTAAAAGTGGTATTTCTACTCAGAAACCACTGGAACTGCTCCACATGGATCTCTTCGGACCAACCAGAACAACTTCCCTTTCTGGAAAACGCTATGGTCTTGTCATAGTGGATGATTACTCCAGATTCACTTGGGTTTTCTTTCTAGCTTCTAAGGAAGAAACTTTTGAGAAGTTCAAAGCATTTGCGAAAAGAGTTTTAACTGAAAAGGATTCGCACATTCATGCCATTAGATCAGATCATGGTGGTGAATTTGAGAATCATGCTTTTGAAAAGCTTTGTGAAAATCTGGGCATTGCTCACGAATTCTCATCTCCCAGAACTCCTCAACAAAATGGAGTAGCTGAGAGGAAGAATCGAAGCCTTCAAGAGATGGCAAGAACAATGCTCTTAGAAAGTGGACTTTCAAAAGGTTTCTGGGCTGAAGCAGTTAATACATCATGCTACATTCAGAATCGAGTCTTTCTGAGACCAATTCTGAAAAAGACACCTTACGAGCTATGGAAGAATAAAATACCAAACATTTCTTATTTCCATGTCTTTGGTTCTTCTTGTTTTATTCTCAACACAAAGGACAAACTCTCTAAGTTTGATCCTAAGTCCGATGATGGATACTTCCTAGGATACTCCTCAGTCTCTAAAGCTTACAGAGTATATAACAAAAGGAGTAAATGTGTTGAAGAGACAATCCATATTAAGTTCAAAGAACTTAGTAAGGACATGTCTCAGAAAGATGCTAACTTAGAAGATGAGTTTTGAGAAACTCAACATCTCTCTGAGAAAGCCAAAAGGAAAATTCTTATAGATGATGAGACTGACTTCCAACCCATGGAACAATCATCTCCATCTAAATAAAAATCTAGTAACATCATCGAAGCTCCAGAACCTAGAGAATCTACTTCTCCAAATACAATGGAACCTAGATCTCAGAAGGACAAGCTTCTGATGACTCAGAAAGAGAACCTTCTGTGTCTCCTTCTCAGAACCCTACTCCTAAGGGGATTAGAGGCTCAAGAGACTTGAAGAACGTCTCTCAGAACGAAATCTTGGACAATCCAGAACGTGGCGTAAGAACTAGAAGGAACTATACAAATCTTGCTATGGTTTCTGAACTTGAACCAGACTCCATAGAAGAGGCGTTAGATGATCCTAGCTAGGTAAATGCCATGCAGGATGAACTTGACCAATTCGAGAGAAATCAGGTTTGGAAACTAACTCAGAAGCCCAAAGGCAAAAGCGTCATTGGGACTAAATGGGTGTTTCGAAACAAACTTGATGAAAACGGTCAAGTCGTGAGAAACAAGGCCAGATTGGTTGCTCAAGGCTACAACCAACAAGAAGGGATAGACTACGATGAAACTTTCGCTCCTGTCGCAAGATTGGAAGCAATCAGAATGTTGCTAGCTTTTGCTGCACACAAAGGTTTCAAACTCTATCAGATGGACGTTAAGTCTGCCTTCTTGAATGGATACCTTTCTGAGGAAGTGTATGTAAAACAACCTCCTGGTTTTGTGAATGATGCATTCCCCGATCACGTATTTAAGCTTACAAAGGCTCTCTATGGTCTGAAACAAGCTCCAAGAGCTTGGTACGATAGATTGAGCTCTTTCCTACTTAAAAACGGATTCTCTAGAGGGAAAGTGGACACAACTCTCTTTACACTCTCAGAAGATTCTGGCTTCTTGATTGTCCAAATTTATGTAGATGACATAATATTTGGCGCAACCAATGAATGCCTATGCAAAGAATTCTCCAAGCTTATGCAAGGTGAATTCGAGATGAGCATGATGGGAGAATTAAAATTCTTCCTAGGATTGCAAATCAAGCAAGAGTCATAAGGGACAGTTATCCACCAAGAGAAGTATACCAAAGAACTTCTGAGGAAGTTTCTGATGGATAAGGCCAAACCCATGAGCACTCCCATGCATCCCTCTCAAGTAATTGACTTGGATGAAGATGGTGAGAAAGTCTCAGAAAGCAACTATCGAGGGATGATTGGCTCACTTCTCTACTTAACTGCCTCCAGACCAGATATCCAACTCAGTGTTGGGATCTGTGCTCGATTCCAGTCCAAGCCTAAGCAATCACATTTAACTGCAGTTAAACGAATTTTACGATATTTAAGTGGAACTACTAATCTTGGTCTTTTGGTACGAGAAAGGTTGTTCCTCTGATGTTGTAGGATATTGTGATGCTGACTACGCTGGAGACAGGATCGATCGCAAAAGCACAAGTGGCTGCTGCTGCTGCTTTTTGGAAAATGCTTGATCACGTGGTCTTGCAAGAAGCAAAATACGATCGCCCTATCAACTGCTGAGGCTGAGTATGTGTCTGCTGCGAACTGCTGTTCAGATGCTATGGATTAAGAATCAGCTACTTGATTATCAATTAAGGTACACCAAAATTCCTATCCTTTGTGATAATACAAGTGCTATCAACTTAGCTAAGAATCCTATTCAGCATTCTCGATCCAAGCACATTGATATAAACATCACTTTATTCGGGATCATGTGCAAAAAGGCGACATTGAACTTAAATTTGTGAATACTGAGGATCAAATCTCAGATATATTTACAAAGCCTTTACCCGAGGATCGTTTCAATGATCTGAAAGGACTTCTCAATCTAAGACGTTTCTAAGTACTTTGAAAATAAATTTTTTTTTTTAAAACCCCCTTAGTCCTAGCTTAGACTCTAAGACAAACTATAGAACTAAGCTTCTGAGCTTGAAGTAGGAAAACACAGAAAAACTCTATCTGAGAAAATTTGTTCTCAGAAGACTCATCCCTCAGAAAGAAGATCTTCTGAAACATTTCTCAGAAGGAGCGTTTCTCAGAAGGACCACCTCTCTCAGAAAGGTACATTCCGAGAAATAAGTTACCAACGGTAACTTTTGGATAAGCGATTAGAAACGGCTAGTTACAAGCCATTTCTATAATACTCATGGGATTGTTCCATTTGAGCACTTTGCGCTTAAAAACATACCAAAACTCTGCCAAATCCTCTCCTCGCTCTCCAATCTTCATCTGCTCTCTCTCTCTTCCTCGTCCTCTCTATCTCATCTCATTTCCTCTGAAACTTAACCTTTCTTCCAAATGGCCTTCTGGAGAAATCAAGGGCTTAATGAGAAACAACCTCAATGAAATATCGAAGACATCCTCTACGACAATGAGGAGATGCAGTCCCTATTCACAAGACTTATCTTCCAAGAAATCTTGCTATGGGAAGGGTACTACCTCTCAACGTTTACAATCAAGTGGA
>CM024272.1:5024708-5048429 GCA_013621005.1 Aeschynomene evenia | reverse complement strand
CTTCTAAGGATTTAAAAGACTTTCTTAGTTTGCTGAATTGTTAGCTAATTCGTTTGAGTCTCTCAGGAGCTCTTCATAGAGTTCTGAGATCTCATTGTATGAGTATGAGAGAGGAGGAGAGTTTGGTACCTCTTCTGACTCCGATTCTGTTTCCAGAACATAGTCAGTACCGGCCATGAAGCAGACACTAGCTTCCTCTTCACTTTCTGACTCAGAGTTTTCCTCTTCTGAGTCACTCCATGTAGCAGCCATTGCCTTCTTCTTCTTCTTGGAAATGAACTTCTTCTTTCCCTTGTTCTGAGGGCACTCTGTTCTGAAGTGGCCCTTTTTCTCCACAGCCGAAACATGTGGCATCAGAAGGCTTTGACTTTCCTTTTCTAGGGGTGATCTCTTTGTCTTTGCTTGGTCTTCTCTTCCAAGCTTTCTTCATCTTCCTTACTAGAAGAGAGATGTCATCTTCATCGGAATCTGAGTTTTGATCGTCTTCAGACTCAGATATTTCTTCAGCCTTTAGGGCTTTTGAAGTTTTTTTGATCTGACTTTTCAGAGCCAGAGCTTTCTGAGGTCTTGAGGATGAAGATGGTGCTCCAAGTAGTCCTTCAAGCTCAATCTCGTGAGTTCTGAGTGAGCCAAACAATACATCTAAACCCAGCTGATTTAGATCCTTTGCTTCTTCGATTGCTGTCACCTTTGGGCGCCACTTGGCAGAGAGGCTTCTGAGAATTTTCCTCACCATCTCAGCGTTGGAGTAGGTCTTTCCCAAGACCTTTAGCTGATTTATGATGTGGAGAAATCTTATTGACATGTTGTCAATAGTTTCCTCAGGTTGCATGCAGAAGGACTCGTACTTATGTACGAGCATTGATACCTTGGTTTCCTTGACTTCATCATTTCCTTCGTGCAGCATGTGTAATCTCTCCCAAATTTCTTGAGCGGTATCACACGACACAATCTTGTCGTATTCTACCTTGGGCAAGGCGCAGAGAAGAATGTATTTAGCTTTGAAGTTGAGTTGTATCTTCTCCTTCATCTCTTGAGTCCATTCGTCCTTAGGGACTCGTCTTGTATAGGTTCTGAGTGCTGGAGGTGCCACTCCTGGCTCAGCGTCTGTTGCAACTACAACATCCTCTGTAATTGTCTGCAGAGGCTGATAGTCTCCATTCTCGATCCTATCCCATAAGTCCAAACTGGTGTGCTTGATGAACAGCGTCATCCTGTCACGCCAGTAGTCGAAGCTGTCTCCGAGAAACATCGGAGGTCTATTTATTGAAACCCCATCTGATATGAATGCAGCTGGTGAGTTCATATCTCCCTTCGTGGATCTTTTTCCTTGACACTGCGAAGTGCTCAACCCCTTAAGGACCGAGCTCTGATGCCAATTGAAAGTGTATGTGGGCACGAGAAGGGGGGGTTGAATCGTGCAAGTTTTAAAAATTGCTTGTTAAAACTTTTACTTAGAAAGCTGTTTTTACTCAGAAGGTATGATTAAGAGTTTGCAGCGGAAAATGCTTTCTGAGAAGATTAAGTTTCTGAGAACTTATTCTTTCTGAGAAAGTTCCTTTCTGAGAGATTTTAAGAAAAAGACTTAAGGTTTGAGTTTCTTAAAGGCTTTCTGATTTTGATCAATAAGGTTTTCACGATACCTCTCAATTAGAATCGTGATAGAGTTTTTCTCAAAATTTATGCAAGTAAAAAGCAAGGAGAAAAAGCTTAACACAAAGAATTTTATACTGGTTCGGTTATAACCAACCTACTCCAGTCCTCAACCTTCAGTTGAGAGTTCTTAGATATTCTTCTTAATGTGCCTTCTCAGACAACACTGCCTTTACCAAGTAAAGGGCTTCCACCACTTCACAACCCGAAGTGGATTTCCTTGCCTCACACTAGAGGACTTCCTTGCCTTAAACACTTAAGGACTTCCTTGCCTCACAACAGAGGACTTCCTTGCCTTAAACACTTAAGGACTTCTTGCCTCACACAGAGGACTTCCTTGCCTTAATCAATTAAGGACTTTGAACTTTGCCTCAAACACTAGAGGACTTAAACTTGCCTTCACACAAAGAAGGACTTAGCGTTTTTCGAAGGTTTGATTTGATCGAAAAATAACTACCAAGACTAAGTTACAAACCTAGTTTTACACTTAGTAGACTTCTAGAATTAACTTACAAATGTAAGAATTTACACCAATTCAGAACTAGAAGATTTTGCAAAGTTAGAGAAACAATTTCGTAAAAATTGTCTTTCTGAGAAAGTTCTAAGTTTTCGCAAAATGATTTTCAATTCACCAGAGTTTTGGCACGTTTAATCAAGATTTTTAGCGCAAGAGTTTCGTCACATTGCTCTGGAATTGAACTCATATATATAGGCATCAAAGAGCCGCGAAATTAGAAGCTTTCACTTTGCTTATGTGGCTGTGTCCTTTTCAGAACGGCTCCGTGCTACAGTCAGCGCAAAATGAGGAACTTTTCAGAACTGCACAGTGCGCGTGTTCCCACTTCCTTGGCTAGTTGTAGCGAGCTTTCTGAGACTTTTTGTGCTTCCTTGAGTTCAGACACTTGGTTGCTTCTGAGTCCAACCTTCTAAGAGTTGTACGGACTTCTGAGGCAAACCTTCTGAGGGAAGACCCTTCTGAGAACTACTGGTCGCAAGGTCTTCTGAGACCTTTCTGAGGCGACAGTGTTTTTTGCTCAGAAACATGTTTTCACCTTCAGCGCTTCTGAGACATCCTTTCTGATATCTTTGGCGCTATGATTTTATCAATTGATTTCAAGGCTACTTGATGTTTTGTCTTGGTCTTTGCTCATGGCATTGCAATAATTTATAGCTTTCTGAGACATTTAGCGCACATATTAGCAAAACCTTAAGTAAAATTTTATACTTATGGCTTACCTTGTTATCATTAAAACTTTCATAACTCTAAGAGAATTATGCTTAATTCTCTCAGAAGGGTTCTGGAGAGAATTGAGCTTCATTATACGAGGCGACTAACCACTAAACAAAAGAAATCTCCACTATACGACCGCCCGACTGTCTACTGCTGCTCCTCACCCTCTAGTATATCTTCTTCGGGATCCTCCTCCTCTGATGAATCTGCTCCAGGCTCGCCAGGTACATAATCAGGCTCAGGTTCCTCCTCTGGGTCTGAATCCTCTGCCTCGACCGGGTCCTCCTCTGCTGGTGGTGGTGGTGGTGGAGATGCTGCCTGAGCTGGAGCTGCGTCATGTCGAGGGGCGGGGAATCTTCGTGTGAGATCCGGTAAGAAGAACTGTGTGGTACAAGGGACGTGGTGTGTAACCGAAATCAAGCCGGTCTCTGGGTCGTACGTAGAGAGTCCAAAAACATAAGGTCTACGTGGAGGGGGTGGAAGCTGACCCATCTAGAATTTGACATACGAAAGAAAGAGAGAGTAAGACTCGAGAGTCTTAGTGAGTTGCGTAAAGCACACGGATCAACGTGCTCGTATGACAATTCTAGTCAATCAAAATAATACTCTTTCTTTTCAAAAGGTGGCACTAGTTCCAAATCTATGAGTCCTTACCTTGATTGATCAAACATCTTAAGGATCCATTTCTAAGGGAGTCTATGTTTTCACTAGGTTCTCGCATTTCTAGCAACCTACGTAAATATCAACTATAAGGTTGGTTTCACAATTTCCTCATAGGCCGTACTACGAGTCTACTGGTTCATGCCTCACATTCGATATTTCTTCGTTCGTTGAATTGAAGGTTAGCAGTTTCTCCACTTTTCATGTAAGTGTACACTATAACCCTCGAATGTGTATCCGGTCATAAAAAAAAATCCTCGGATTGCAAGTCCGGCATCAAGGCCCAGCCATGGAAACTCTAACTCCTCGGATAACACAATTCGGCATCACGGCCCGGCCGTGGTATCATATGCAAGTTGGGACTATGTGTCCCTCAAATATGCTCTGAGTCCTAGACCGGGAAGTCTTGACCTTGACCACAGCTCCGTTCTCGCCTAGACTTTAAAGGTTCCTTGATTCGGAGGTGTCTCGTGTCAAAGAATCCTCTGCCATCTAGTCCACATGTCCCGTAGGTCCAATGCACCACCATCTAGTCGATTAGATGGCTGGATCCAAGCTAACCAGAAATTCAATCGAACGGATATAACAAGTAGCAGTTATAATATAATAAACATATGTAGCATCCTCGGGTACTCGTCCGGACAATTCCAGGAATTCCACCGAGTCGTTCATGCAATCCATAATACAACCTCAAGAACAGTACAACCATTATGCATGAGTACAGTCTTATACACTAGCATTACCATTTCACATTATCACTCTAATTTACAGATTCAGTATATAACAGCAGCAGATATCTTGATCACCCGGTAATACTACTGAGTAGTAATATCGTTGCATAGCAATAGTAGTTTATGTTTGATTTAGTTATAAGCTTCTTAGTTCTCACAGCACATAGATACATATATATATATATATATATATATATATATATATATATACTGGTATTGCTTGTTCTGTATATTTAATAATTCGCTCATACTGTTACTAGTTTTAAGAAATAATTATAAAAAATATTTCGTAGTTATTGATCATAAAAATAAATTAGAGAAATTGGTCTAGTTTCGGTGCACTAGGAATCGACTCAGCGCATGGCAGGCCACGACCGCGCGATTCCCAGCGTCCAGCGCCCTGCGTGCCTCGCATGCCCGCGCCCTGCGCTCCCAGCGCCCGTGCACGCCCGCACGCCCGCACGCCCGCGCCCTGCGCGCCCAGCGCCCTGCGCCTGTGGGCATTCTGCGTCCGCGCGCCTCGCGCGCCCTAGGCGCCCGCGCCCGTGCGCGTCTTGCGTCCGCGCGCCTGGCGCGCCCGTGCGCGTCCTGCTTCCGCGCCTCGCGCGCCCTTGGCGCCCCGCGCCCGTGTACGTCCTGCGTCCGCGCGCCCTGAGCGCCCCGCGCCCGTGCATTGCGCGCAGCGCCTACTCTATGTATGTAATGCATGAAGTAGTTTCCAGGTATGTAACTCTCTAACTCCAATTTCTATCTAAACTATAAATCTTCTTGTCATCATTTATGATTCTTAAGGCTTATGAAAGCATGGAAATTGGTTAAACAATTATTCAAATCTCAAGAAAATAGTCGAACACACATCTAAAAACCAGTTTATATTTTACTTTGACATATGCATGCATATAAAATACCACCAGTTACTTTTATATGGTTTCAGAAACAATTTGAAGTCAGATTCTTCATCTTTTAGTTAACATGCCTTGTTCTAACGCATTAATCAGATTCAACACTCAGAATCATACAAATTGAATTTTCAAGCATCATAGACATATGTAAGAAAACCAAAAGCCATCAGTTTAGTTTAATCATGGATGAGTTGTATGCATAGTTATGAACAATAACATGTATCAGATTCTATTTCGTTAAAAGAAGAAGAACAGAGCAACTCACCTTAAGGTTGAACTTAGAAATTTGAAAACGGAAGGAAGGGATGATCTATTGGTAATTCTGTCTAGGAAAAATAGGTGTAACAGAGGTGTTTCTCGTGTGCTATTCCGTTGATCGTAAGTCTATATTTATAGAAAGAGCTTTCCACCCTCTGAAGGAAACTAAAACAACAGCTAGCTGGCTTCGTAGATGACAAGCAGGTGGTGGTGGCGTACTAAAACTAGTGGTGTCCCAAGCTGGAGTCAGAGACAGTAGGTGGTGGCTTCGGATGGAAACAGAGGATGATCAAATGGCTCCTCTGTTAATGCCACGTACTACCCTATACTCTAGGAAAAATAAGATGTAAGTGTTTTATGCTTCTGGGTGGTGTATTGGTCTATATTTCCATATAGGGTGATCAAGAAAAATGTATAGAATAGGTGCGGTAAATTTGGTAATAATCGGGTGAGTATGGTTTGACCTATTTTTCTCTCTAATGATACTCAAAGGGTTACTTTATTGTTTAATACACGTATGTAATTATGTTATAAACGTAATAATGATACCTCATACAAAATTATCGCAATAATTATATTGATATTTAGTTGTTAATTTCAAACTAATAATTATTAAATAATATGTTTAAGGCAAGGGTGTTACATATTGAGCTTCATTAGGTCTTACTTTGGTCAATTCTTGCATTTTAGTTACTAGGAAGGTTTAGATAACGAAAGGATGATGTAATGAGCCTATTTTGGTCCTAATTAAATGTATTGAGCTTCATTTGGTCTTACTTTGGTCAATGACGCCATTTTAGTCATTAGGAAGGTTTAGATAACAAAAGGATGATGTAATGATCCTATTTTGGTCCTAATTGAGTGTATTGAGCTTCATTAGGTCTTACTTTGGTCAATTCTTCCATTTTAGTTACTAGGAAGGTTTAGATAACCAAAGGATGATGTAATGATCCTATTTTGGTCCTAATTGAATGTATTGAGCTTCATTTGGTCTTACTTTGGTCAATGACTCCATTTTAGTCATTAGGTAGGTTTTCATAACAAAGGATAATGTAATGAGCCTATATTAGGTCTTACTTTGGTCAATTCTTTCATTTTAGTCACTAGGAAGGTTTAGATAACCAAAGGATGATGTAATGAGCCTATTTTGGTCCTAATTAAATGTATTGAGCTTCATTTGGTCTTACTTTGGTCAATGACGTCATTTTAGTCATTAGGAAGGTTTAGATAACCAAAGGATGATGTAATGAGCCTATTTTGGTCCTAATTGAATGTGTTGAGCTTCATTTGGTCTTACTTTGGTCAATTATTTTATTTTAGTCACTAGGAAGGTTTAGATAACCAAAGGATGATGTAATGATCCTATTTTGGTCCTAATTTAATGTATTGAGCTTCATTTGGTCTTACTTTGGTCAATGACTCCATTTTAGTCATTAGGTAGGTTTTCATAAGAAAGGATAATGTAATGAGCCTATATTAGGTCTTACTTTGGTCAATTCTTTCATTTTAGTCACTAGGAAGGTTTAGATAACCAAAGGATGATGTAATGAGCCTATTTTGGTCCTAATTAAATGTATTGAGCTTCATTTGGTCTTACTTTGGTCAATGACGTCATTTTAGTCATTAGGAAGGTTTAGATAACCAAAGGATGATGTAATGAGCCTATTTTGGTCCTAATTGAATGTATTGAGCTTCATTTGGTCTTACTTTGGTCAATGACTCCATTTTAGTCATTAGGTAGGTTTTCATAACAAAGGATAATGTAATGAGCCTATATTAGGTCTTACTTTGGTCAATTCTTTCATTTTAGTCACTAGGAAGGTTTAGATAACCAAAAGATGATGTAATGAGCATATTTTGGTCCTAATTGAGTGTATTGAGCTTCATTTGGTCATACTTTGGTCCATGAATCCATTTTAAGCACTAGGAAGATTTGGATAACCAAAGGATGATGTAATGAGCCCATTTTGGTCCTAATTGAATGTATTGAGCTTCATTTGGTCTTACTTTGGTCAATGACTCCATTTTAGTCACTAGGAAGGTTTAGATAACTAAAGGATGATGTAATGAGCCTATTTTGGTCCTAATTGAGTGTATTGAGCTTCATTAGCTCTTACTTTGGTCAATTCTTTCATTTTAGTCACTAGGAAGGTTTAGATAACCAAAGGATGATGTAATGAGACTATTTTGGTCCTAATTGAGTGTATTGAGCTTCATTTGGTCTTACTTTGGTCAATGACTCCATTTTAGTCATTAGGAAGGTTTAGATAACCAAAGGATGATGTAATGAGCCTATTTTGGTCCTAATTGAGTGTATTGAGCTTCATTCGGTCTAACTTTGGTCAATTCTTTCATTTTAGTCACTAGGAACGTTTAGATAACCGAAGGATGATGTAATGAGCCTATTTTGGTCCTAATTGAATGTATTGAGCTTCATTTGGTCTTACTTTGGTCAATGACTCCATTTTAGTCATTAGGAAGGTTTAGATAACAAAAGGATTATGTAATGACCCTATTTTGGTCCTAATTGAGTGTATTGAGCTTCATTAGGTCTTACATTGGTCAATTATTCCATTTTAGTTACTTGGAAGGTTTAGATAAC
Organism: Aeschynomene evenia; assembly: GCA_013621005.1. Lineage (NCBI taxonomy): Eukaryota > Viridiplantae > Streptophyta > Magnoliopsida > Fabales > Fabaceae > Aeschynomene > Aeschynomene evenia. Next base: position 5,040,392 of record CM024272.1, on the reverse strand, counting down.
CAAAAGATGATGTAATGAGCCTTATTTTGGTCTTCCTTTGGTCCATGAATCGATTTTAGTCACTAGGAAGGTTTAGATAACCAAAGGATGATATAATGAGCCAATTTTGGTCCTAATTGAGTGTATTGAGCTTCATTTGGTCTTACTTTGGTCTATTCTTCCATTTTAGTCACTTGGAAGGTTTTGATTACCAAAGGATGATGTAATGAGCCTATTTTGGTCCTAATTGAGTGTATTCAGCTTCATTTGGTCTTACTTTGATCAATGACTCCATTTTAGTCACTAGGAAGGTTTAGATAACTAAAGGATGATGTAATGAGCCTATTTTTGTCCTAATTGAGTGTATTGAGCTTCATTAGCTCTTACTTTGGTCAATTCTTTCATTCTAGTCACAAGGAAGGTTTAGATAACCAAAGGATGATGTAATGAGCCGATTTTGGTCCTAATTGAGTGTATTGAGCTTCACTTGGTCTTACTTTGGTTAATTATTCCATTTTAGTCACTTGGAAGGTTTAGATAACCAAAGGATGATGTAATGAGCCTATTTTGGTCCTAATTGAGTGCATTGAGCTTCATTTGGTCATACTTTGGTCCATGAATCCATTTTAGTCACTAGGAAGGTTTAGATAACCAAAGGATGATGTAATGAGCCTATTTTGGTCCTAATTAAATGTATTGAGCTTCATTTGGTCTTACTTTGGTCAATGACGCCATTTTAGTCATTAGGAAGGTTTAGATAACCAAAGGATGATGTAATGAGCCTATTTTGGTCCTAATTTTGTGTATTGAGCTTCATTAGGTCTTACTTTGGCCCATGAATCCATTTTAGTCACTAGGAAGGTTTGGTTAACAAAAGTATGATGTAATAAGCCTATTTGGTCCTAATTGAGTGTATTGAACTTCTTTCGGTCTTACTTTGGTCCATGACTCCATTTTAGCCACTCGGAAGGTTTAGATAACCAAAGGATGATGTAATGAGCCTATTTTGGTCCTAATTGAGTGTATTGAGCTTCATTTGGTCTTACTTTGGTCAATTCTTCCATTTTAGTCACTTGGAAGGTTTTGATTACCAAAGGATGATGTAATGAGCCTATTTTGGTCCTAATTGAGTGTATTCAGCTTCATTTGGTCTTACTTTGATCAATGACTCCATTTTAGTCACTAGGAAGGTTTAGATAACTAAAGGATGATGTAATGAGCCTATTTTTGTCCTAATTGAGTGTATTGAGCTTCATTAGCTCTTACTTTGGTCAATTCTTTCATTTTAGTCACTAGGAAGGTTTAGATAACCAAAGGATGATGTAATGAGCCGATTTTGGTCCTAATTGAGTGTATTGAGCTTCACTTGGTCTTACTTTGGTCAATTATTCCATTTTAGTAACTTGGAAGGTTTAGATAACCAAAGGATGATGTAATGAGCCTATTTTGGTCCTAATTGAGTGTATTGAGCTTCATTTGGTCATACTTTGGTCCATGAATCCATTTTAGTCACTAGGAAGGTTTAGATAACCAAAGGATGATGTAATGAGCCTATTTTGGTCCTAATTAAATGTATTGAGCTTCATTTGGTCTTACTTTGGTGAATGACGCCATTTTAGTCATTAGGAAGGTTTAGATAACCAAAGGATGATGGAATGAGTCAATTTTGGTCCTAATTGTGTGTATTGAGCTTCATTAGGTCTTACTTTGGCCCATGAATCCATTTTAGTCACTAGGAAGGTTTGGTTAACCAAAGTATGATGTAATAAGCCTATTTTGGTCCTAATTGAGTGTATTGAACTTCTTTCGGTCTTACTTTGGTCCATGACTCCATTTTACCCACTCGGAAGGTTTAGTTATCCAAAGGATGATGTAATGAGCCTATTTTTGTCCTAGTTGAGTGTATTGAGCTTCATTTGGTCTTACTTTGGTCAATTCTTTCATTTTAGTCACTAGGAAGGTTTAGACAACCAAAGGATGATGTAATGAGCCTATTTTGGTCCTAATTGAGTGTATTGAGCTTTATTGGGTCTTACTTTGGTCCATGACTCCATTTTAGCCAATAGGAAGGTTTAGATAACCAAAGGTTGATGTAATGAGCCTATTTTGGTCCTAATTGAGTGTATTGAGCTTAATTAGGTCTTACTTTGGTCAATTCTTTCATTTTAGTCACTAGGAAGGTTTAGATAACCAAAGGATGATGGAATGAGCCTATTCTGGTCCTGATTGTGTGTATTGAACTTCATTAGGTCTCACTTTGGTCAATTCTTCCATTTTAGTTACTAGGAAGGTTTAGATAACCAAAGGATGATGTAATGATCCTATTTTGGTCCTAATTGAGTGTATTGAGCTTCATTAGGTCTTACTTTGGTCAATTCTTCCATTTTAGTTACTACGAAGGTTTAGATAACCAATGGATGATGTAATGACCCTATTTTGGTCCTAATTGAGTGTATTGAGGTTCATTAGGTCTTACTGTGGTAAATTCTTTCATTTTAGTCACTAGGAAGGTTTAGATAACCAAAGGATGATGTAATGAGCCTATTTGGTCCTAATTGAGTGTATTGAGCTTCATTTGGTCTTACTTTGGTCCATGAATCCATTTTAGTCACTAGGAAGGTTTAGATAACCAAAGGATGATGTAATGAGCCTATTTGGTCCTAATTGAGTGTATTGAGCTTCATTTGGTCTTACTTTGGTCCATGAATCCATTTTACTCACTAGGAAGGGTTAGATAACCAAAGGATGATGTAATTAACCTATTTTGGTTCTAATTGAGTGTATTAAGCTTCATTTGGTCTTACTTTGGTCAATTCTTTCATTTTAGTCACTAGGAAGGTTTAGATAACCAAAGGATGATGTAATGAGCCTATTTTAGTCCTAATTGAGTGTATTGAGCTTCATTTGGTCTTACTTTGGTCAATGAATCCATTTTAGTCACTAGGATGGTGTAGATAAACAAAGGATGATGTAATGAGCCTATTTTGGTCCTAATTGAGTGTATTGAGCTTCATTAGGTCTTACTTTGGTCAATTCTTCCATTTTAGTTACTAGAAATGTTTAGATAACCAAAATGGAAATAATAAAAATGGAAATAATAAAAATGGAAATAATAAAAACAGCGGTTTATGGGGGTGGAACATTCATTAGGGTGTTATCATTGGCTACAAAAGAATGCATGAGTTGATTAATTACGCCAGAGTTAGATCTAACTCCTTTGTTGTGATTCTAATGATTAATTGCCTAGAATGGGATTAATTAGTGAGATCTCACCTTTAGTTCCATTTTCAACAATTATTAAAGCCAATCTCATTAATCTAATTAAAGAGACTAATCAGTCAATTAATTACTCATTACCAATTCCTAATATGCCATGCATCAATTAATCAATTAACACATAAACATATGCCAATGAATTAGCCAACTCAATCGAGTAAGCCAAGACAAAGGATTAAACACACAATTTAAGATCTCAAATTATATGCCAAGGGTTGATAATGAAAACTTATGCAAGATCAAGAACAAAGCCTCAATTTACCCCAATGATGTTCACACCCTCACAAACCACCAAGAACTTAGCTACTCATGGCAAAAAATTAAAAGGCAAGAAATAAATTGGAATAAAGAAAGCAATTAACAATAAAGAGCAAAGTAAGAAATTAAATGCAAATTGGAAAGATGGGAAAACGAATAACTGAATTAATAAGAAAAGAGTACTTACAAAACCCAAAAGGGCTGGACGAATAACGTTTGAAATGTAAAAGACGGAGCTAGAGCTAAACTACGAAAGATGGAAATCCTAATGGGAAGCAAAAATAACTCTAACTAGGAAAAGGAAATATGTAAAAGTGGAGGTGTTGAGAGAGGTGTGTTTTCTGATGCATTAGCCTCCCTTAAATAATGTGAGCAGCCTCCAAAGCCTAGTCAATTTGGGCCCCCAATTCGTGCAGATAGAGTTTCTGCTGTGACAGGATTGCGGCACGGCACTGGGGCGCGTATAGCTCGCTAGGGCGCCAGCGCTTTGCACGTGATGAGTTTAAGTGGGCCTCGTGCGCTTGAGCGCGCTATGGGCGCTGGAGCGCTCGATGCTGGTTCTGAAATCCACTGCTCCGCTTCTTGCTCAGTTCCTGATGTCTAAAGCTTCAATAATACCTGTGACCTGTACTAAAAATACAAAATATCCCAGATCAAGTGCAAAGGTCATCCTTGATTTGCAAAAACATCATAAAACATGTTATTTTAGCCTTTATTTCTATTAAGCCCAATTAAATTCCAAATTCTATTAAGTATAATAAAAGGCTAAAATAGAGCAAAGAATTGCATACAATCATCCAAATTAAGGGCATCAAATATTGGCAAAAACTGCGTTATCAATGACACCATTTTAGTCACTAGGATGGTGTAGATAAGCAAAGGATGATGTAATAAGCCTATTTTGGTCCTAATTGAGTGTATTAAGCTTCATTAGGTCTTACTTTGGTCAATTCTTCTATTTTAGTTACTAGGAAGGTTTAGGTCACGAAAGGATGATGTAATGAGCCTATTTTGGTCCTAATTAAATGTATTGAGCTTCATTTGGTCTTAATTTTGTCAATGACGCCATTTTAGTCATTAGGAAGGTTTAGATAACCAAAGGATGATGTAATGAAGGTGTATTTTGGTCCTAATTGAGTGTATTGAGCTTCACTAGGTCTTACTTTGGTCAATTCTTTCATTTTTGTCACTAGGAAGGTTTAGATAACCAAAGGATGATGTAATGAGCCTATTTTGGTCCTAATTGAGTGTATTGAGCTTCAATTGGTCTTACTTTGGTCAATGAATCCATTTTAGTTACTAGGATGGTGTAGATAAACAAAGGATAATGTAATGAGCCTATTTAGTTCCTAATTGAGTGTATTGAGCTTCATTAGGTCTTACTTTGGTCAATTCTTCCATTTTAGTTACTAGCAAGGTTTAGATAGCCAAAGGATGATGCAATGAGCCTATTTTGGTCCAAATTGAATGTATTGAGCTTCATTTGGTCTTACTTTGGTCAATGACAACATTTTAGTCATTAGGAAGGTTTAGATAACTAAAGGAAGATGTAATGAGCCTATTTTGGTCATAATTGAGTGTATTGAGCTTCTTTAGGTCTTACTGTCGTCAATTCTTCCATTTTAGTCACTAGGAAGGTTTAGATAACCAAAGGATGATGTAATGAGCCTATTTTGGTCCTAATTGAGTGTATTGAGCTTCATTTGGTTTAACTTTGGTCAATGACTCCATTTTAGTCATTAGGAAGGTTTAGATAACCAAAGGATGATATAATGGAGCCTATTTTGGTCCTAATTGAGTGTATTGAGCTTCATTAGGTCTTACTTTGGTCAATTCTTTCATTTTAGTCACTAGGAAGGTTTAGATAACCAAAGGATGATGTAATGAGCCTATTTTGGTCCTAATTGAGTGTATTGAGCTTCATTATGTCTTACTTTGGTCAATTCTTCCATTTTAGTTACTAGGAAGGTTTAGATAACGAAAGGATGATGTAATTGTAAGCTCCAGAACCCTTCTGAGAGAATTAGGCATTATTCTCTTAGAGTTATGAAGGTTTTAATGATAACAAGGTAAGCCATAAGTATAAAAATTTTACTTAAGGTTTTGCTAATATGTGCGCTAAGTGTCTCAGAAAGCTTTAGATTTTTGCAATACCATGAGTAAAGACCAAGACAAAACATCAAGTAGCCTCGAGATCAATTGATAAAATCATAGCGCCAAAGATATCAGAAAGGATGTCTAAGAAGCGCAGAAGGTGAAAACATGTTTATGAGGAAAGAACACTGTCGCCTCAGAAGGGTCTCAGAAGACCTTGCGACTAAGTAGTTCTCAGAAGGGTCCTCCCTCAGAAGGTTCGCCTCAGAAGTCCGTACAACTCTCAGAAAGTTGGACTCAGAAGCAACCAAGTGTCTGGACTCAAGGGATCGCAAGCAGTCTCAGAAAGCTCGCTACAACTAGTTAAGGAAGTGGGAACACGCGCACTGTGGAGTTCTGAAAAGTTCCTCAATTCGCGCTGACTGTAGCAGGGAGCCGTTCTGAAAAGGACACAGCAACATAAGCAAAGTGAAAGCCTCTGATTTCGCGGCTCTTTAATGCCTATATATATGAGTTCAATTCCCGAGCAATGTGACGAAACTCTTGGCTAAAAACTCTTGATTAAACGTGCAAAAACTCTGCTGAATTGAAAATCATCTGCGAAAACTTAGAACTTTCTCAGAAAGACAATTTTACGGAATTGTTCTTTCAACTTTGCGAAAATCTTCTAGTTCTGTATTGGTGTAAATTCTTACAATTGTAAGTTAAATCTAGAAGTCTACTAAGGGTCAAATTAAGTTTGTAACTTAATCTTAGTAGTTGGTTTTCAAAGCAAAAACAACTTTCTGAAAAACGCTAAGTCCTTCGCTGTTTGAAGGCAGTTTAAGTCCTTAAGTGTTTAAGGCAAAGAAGTCCTCAGTGTGGGGCAAGGAAGTCCTTAAGTGATTAAGGCAAAGAAGTCCTCTAGTGTTGGAGGCAAGGAAGTCCTCTAGTGTGAGGCAAGGAAATCCACTTCGGGTTGTGAAGTGGTGGAAGTCCTTTACTTGGTAAAGGCAGTGTTGTCTGGGAAGGCACTTTAAGAAGAATATCCAAGAACTCTCAACTGAAGGTTGAGGACTAGAGTAGGTTGGTTATAACCGAACCAGTATAAAATTCTTTGTGTTCAGCTTTTCTCCCTTACTCTTTACTTGCATAAATCTTTGAGGAAAACTTTGCCACGATTTTAATTAAGAAGTCTCGTGAAAACTTTATTGATTAAAATCAGAAAGCGTTTAAGAAATTCTAACGTAAAGTCATTTTTCTTAAAATTGCTCAGAAAGGAACTTTCTCAGAAAGACTAAGTTCTCAGAAACTTAATCTTCTCAGAAAGCAATTTCCGCTGCAAACTCTTAAATTCTACCTTCTGAGTAAAAACAGCTTTCTAAGTAAAAGTTAAGAAGTAATTTTCAAACTTGCACGATTCAACCCCCCCCCCTTCTCGTGCACACATACACTTTCAATTGCATCAGAGCTCGGTCCTTAAGGGGTTGAGCACTTCGCAGTGTCAAGGAAAAAGATCCACGAAGGGAAATATGAATTCACCAGCTGCATTCATATCAGATGGGGCTTCAATAAACAAACCTCCGATGTTTCTCGGAGACAGCTTCGACTACTGGCGTGACAGGATGACGCTATTCATCAAGCACACCAGTCTAGACTTATGGGATAGGATCGAGAATGGAGACTATCAGCCTCTGCAGACAATTACAGAGGATGTTGTAGTTGCAACAGACGCTGAGCCAGGAGTGGCACCTCCAGCACAAAGAACCTATACAAGACGAGTCCCTAAGGACGAATGGACTCAAGAGATGAAGGAGAAGATACAACTCAACTTCAAAGCTAAATACATTCTTCTCTGCGCTTTGCCCAAGGTAGAATACGACAAGATTGTGTCGTGTGACACCGCTCAAGAAATTTGGGAGAGATTACACATGCTGCATGAAGGAAATGATGAAGTCAAGGAAACCAAGGTATCAATGCTCGTACATAAGTACGAGTCCTTCTGCATGCAACCTGAGGAAACCATTGACAACATGTCAATAAGGTTTCTCCACATCATAAATCAGCTAAAGGTCTTGGGAAAGACCTACTCCAACGCTGAGATGGTGAGGAAAATTCTCAGAAGCCTCTCTGCCAAGTGGCGCCCAAAGGTGACAGCGATCCAAGAAGCAAAGGATCTAAACAAGCTGGGTTTAGATGTATTGTTTGGCTCACTTAGAACTCACGAGATTGAGCTTGAAGGACTGCTTGGAGGACCATCTTCATCCTCAAGACCTCAGAAAGCTCTGGCTCTGAAAAGTCAGATCAAAAAGACTTCAAAAGCCCTAAAGGCTGAAGAAATATCTGAGTCTGAAAACGATCAAAACTCAGATTCCGATGAAGATGACATCTCTCTTCTAGTAAGGAAAATGAAGAAAGCTTGGAAGAGAAGACCAAGCAAAGACAAAGAGATCACCCCTAGAAAAGGAAAGTCAAAGCCTTCTGATGCCACATGTTTCGGCTGTGGAGAAAAGGGCCACTTCAGAACGGAGTGCCCTCAGAACAAGGGAAAGAAGAAGTTCATTCCCAAGAAGGAGAAGAAGGAAATGGCTGCTACATGGAGTGACTCAGAAGAGGAAGGCTCTGAGTCAGCAAGTGAAGAGGAAGCTAATGTCTGCTTCATGGCCGGTACTGACTATATTCTGGAAACAGAATCTGAGTCAGAAGAGGTACCAAACTCTCCTCCTCTCTCATACTCATACAATGAGATCTCAGAACTCTATGAAGAGCTTCTGAGAGACTCAAAAGAATTAGCTAACAATTTCAGCAAACTAAGAAAGTCTTTTAAACACTTAGAAGCTGAAAATGCTAGACTAATTCAAGAAGTAGAGAACCTAAGGCTTGAAAGAGATGACTTTAAAAATAGATATCTTGAAAGTCACAACCTCTATCAAGCTTTAGAAACAATGTCTTCTGTAACTGTTGAAAAAGCCGAACTGACTTTGATAGAATTACAAAAGACAAAACTTGGTCATGCCCATATGAGACTTCTTTCTGAACTCTCTCAGAAAGGACTTGTAAAGGGCCTTCCCAGCATTAAGTATCAGAAGGATGCAACCTGCGACTTCTGTGAAAGAGGGAAACAGACCAAGGCTTCCTTTCCCAGTAAAAGGGGTATTTCTACTCAGAAACCACTGGAACTGCTCCACATGGATCTCTTTGGACCAACCAGAACGGCTTCCCTCTCTAGAAAACGCTATGGTCTTGTCATAGTGGATGATTACTCCAAATTCACTTGGGTTTTCTTTCTAGCTTCTAAGGAAGAAACTTTTGAGAAGTTCAAAGCATTTGCGAAAAGAGTTTCAACTGAAAAGGATTCGCACATTCATGCCATTAGATCAGATCATGGTGGTGAATTTGAGAAATCATGCTTTCAAAAAGTTTTGTGAAAATCTGGGCATTGCTCACGAATTCTCATCTCCCAGAACTCCTCAACAAAATGGAGTAGCTGAGAGAAAGAATCGAAGTCTTCAAGAGATGGCAAGAACAATGCTCTTAGAAAGCGGACTTTCAAAAGGTTTCTGGGCTGAAGCAGTTAACACTTCATGCTACATTCAGAATCGAGTCTTTCTGAGACCAATTCTGAAAAAGACTCCTTACGAGCTATGGAAGAATAAAATACCAAACATTTCTTATTTCCATGTATTTGGTTCTTCTTGTTTTATTCTCAACACAAAGGACAAACTCTCTAAGTTTGATCCTAAGTCCGATATGATGGATGCTTCCTAGGATACTCCTCAGTCTCTAAAGCTTACAGAGTATATAACAAAAGGAGTAAATGTGTTGAAGAGACAATCCATATTAAGTTCAAAGAACTTAGTAAGGACATGTCTCAGAAAGATGCAGACTTAGAAGATGAGTTTGAGAAACTCAACATCTCTTCTGAGAAAGCCAAAAAGAAAATTCTTATAGATGATGAGACTGACTTCCAACCCATGGAACAACCATCTCTATCTAAAGAAAAATCTAGTAGCATCATCGAAGCTCCAGAACCTAGAGAATCTACTTCTCCAAATGCAATGGAATGTAGATTCTCAGAAGGTCAAGCCTCTGATGACTCAGAAAGAGAACCTTCTGTGTCTCCTTCTCAGAACCCTACTCCTAAAGGGATTAGAGGCTCAAGAGACTTGAAGAACGTCTCTCAGAATGAAGTCTTGGGTAATCCAGAACGTGGCGTAAGAACCAGAAGGAACTACACAAATCTTGCTATGGTTTCTGAACTTGAACCAGACTCCATAGAAGAGGCGTTAGATGATCCTAGCTGGGTAAATGCCATGCAGGATGAACTTGACCAATTCGAGAGAAATCAAGTTTGGAAACTAACTCAGAAGCCCAAAGGCAAGAGTGCCATTGGAACTAAATGGGTGTTTCGAAACAAACTTGATGAAAATGGTCAAGTCGTGAGAAACAAGGCCAGATTGGTTGCTCAAGGGTACAACCAACAAGAAGGGATAGACTACGATGAAACTTTTGCTCCAGTCGCAAGATTGGAAGCTATCAGAATGTTGCTAGCTTTTGCTGCATACAAAGGTTTCAAACTCTATCAAATGGACGTCAAGTCTGCCTTCTTAAATGGATACCTTTCTGAGGAAGTTTATGTAAAACAACCTCCTGGTTTTGTGAATGATGCATTCCCTGATCACGTATTTAAGCTTACGAAGGCTCTCTATGGTCTGAAACAAGCTCCCATAGCTTGGTACGATAGATTGAGCTCCTTCCTGCTTAAAAACGGATTCTCAAGAGGGAAAGTGGACACAACTCTCTTTACACTCTCAGAAGACTCTGGCTTCTTGATTGTCCAGATTTATGTTGATGACATAATATTTGGCGCAACCAATGAATGCCTTTGCAAAGAATTCTCCAAGCTTATGCAAGGTGAATTCGAGATGAGCATGATGGGAGAATTAAAATTCTTCCTAGGATTGCAAATCAAGCAAGAGTCAGAAGGGACTGTTATCCACCAAGAGAAGTATACCAATGAACTTCTGAGGAAGTTTCTGATGGATAAGGCCAAACCCATGAGCACTCCCATGCATCCCTCTCAAGTAATTGACTTGGATGAAGATGGTGAGAAAGTTTCAGAAAGCAACTATCGAGGGATGATTGGCTCACTTCTCTACTTAACTGCCTCCAGACCAGATATTCAACTTAGTGTTGGGATCTGTGCCAGATTCCAGTCTAAGCCTAAGCAATCACATTTAACTGCAGTTAAACGAATTTTACGATATTTAAGTGGAACTACTAATCTTGGTCTTTGGTACGAGAAAGGTTGTTCTTCTGATGTTGTAGGATATTGTGATGCTGACTACGCTGGAGATAGGATCGATCGCAAAAGCACAAGTGGCTGCTGCTGCTTCTTTGGAAAATGCTTGATCACTTGGTCTTGCAAGAAGCAAAATACGATCGCCCTATCAACTGCTGAAGCTGAATATGTGTCTGCTGCGAACTGCTGTTCTCAGATGCTCTGGATTAAGAATCAGCTACTTGATTATCAATTAAGGTACACCAAAATTCCTATCCTTTGTGATAATACAAGTGCTATCAACTTAGCTAAGAATCCTATTCAGCATTCTCGATCTAAGCACATTGATATAAAACATCATTTTATTCGGGATCATGTGCAAAAAGGCGACATTGAACTCAAATTTGTGAATACTGAGGATCAAATATCAGATATATTTACAAAGCCTTTACCCGAGGATCATTTCAATGTTCTGAAAGGACTTCTTAAGTTAAGACGTTTCTAAGTACTTTGAAATTAGAATTTTTCTTCTTAGAAACCCCCTTTAGTCCTAGTTTAGACTCTGAGACAACAAAATAGAACTAAGCTTCTGAGCTAGAAGTAGGATAAACACAGAAAACTCTATCTGAGAAAATTTGTTCTCAGAAGACTCATCCCTCAGAAAGGAGATCTTCTGAAACACTTCTCAGAAGGAGCATCCCTCAGAAGGACCACTTCCCTCAGAAGGGTACCTTCCGAGAAACAAGTTACCAACGGTAACTTTTGGGACAAGCGTCAGAAACGGCTAGTTACAAGCCAGTTCTATAAATACTCAAGGCATTGTTCCAGTTGAGCACTTTGCTTAAAACATACCAAAACTCTGCCAAATCCTCTCCTCGCTTTCCAATCTTCATCTGTTTCATATTCCATCTCTCTCTCTCTCTGCTATCTCTACTCACTTGTCCTTCTCTATCTCCCCTCATCTCATTCCAAACTTAAAATTTTTTTAAATGGCCTCCTCTGGAGAAATTAAGGGATTAATGAGAAACAACCTTAATGAGGTTTCAGAAGACATCCTCTACGAGGATGAGAAGATGCAATCCCTATTTCACAAGACCTATCTCCCACGGAATCTAGCCATGGGAAGGGTATTGCCTCTCAATGTCTACAACCAGGTGGACGAACTTCAGCTCACTTTTCTGAAGCAACCTGGATGGCCAGCCATGACGAGCTCCGAGGATGTATGCTACCCAAATGTGGTAAGGGCCTTCTACTCGCAAATCGAAAGGTTCACCAACAAAGGGGTCAAGAGCACGATTGCTGATCAAAAGATCCGCTTCTCCTCCTCTGACATCAACAAAATTTTCAAGACCTTGAATGGTGGTGCTGTCATCGCCGACGACCCAGAATGGGTCAAGGAGGTAGATGACTCAGAAGAAGAAGTGGTAACACTTCTAACTGGTAGCAACAGTCTACCACTCAAGGGCGTGAAGGTGCCTCATCTCACGCAAGAAGCCAGAATCATCTTCTCAGTTTTCCAGCATACCCTTCTCCCTCGGATTGGAGACATGGGGAACGTCACCACCATGGATGCATGCCTACTGTACCACCTGCTGAAGAAGGAAAGAGTAGACTTTGGAAGGATGATGCTCAACTACATGATGCACCAAGCTCATCCTAAGAGGGCTCTCACAAGTCTACCTTACGGAAGCCTTCTGACCAAAATTCTCAACCATCTCTCCTTCCCACTTGATGACTACGAGTATGTCTTCAACCACAGCAAATTCACGATAGTCACTTTCAACAACATCAAGAAGAAGAAGGAGGAAGAAAAGCCTTCTAAGGGAGCAAAAGGAAAGGAAAAGGTTTCCGATCCTTCAGAAAAAAAGAAGAAGAAGCAAAAGGTGACTTATCCTTCTCCAACAAGGGTGACAAGGAGTATGGCTTCTGAAGAAGCTTAGAAGACTCCTCAGAAGGAACCTGAGGTTGTTGAGGCTGCTACAGACTCAGAAGAAACAACGTCGGAGCAACCCATGACCAGAAAGAGGAAAACACCTCCAACTCTCCAAGTACCAGACGTGCCACTTGAAGGGAAAAAGAAACGTGGTCGTTTGGTAAAAGCTTACTCTAAAACTCCACCTTCCTTTCTTAAATCTTCCTCTACTTCAATTCCTGTTTCTGATTCTGTTTCTGGTCTAAAACCCACCAAATTTAAAACTAAACTCCTGCATTCCTTGAACTATCAGGGAAAGTCTCACAAAGGAGTGGGGATAAAAACCACTAAGAAACAGAGCCCGCCGAAGCCGATGGGTAAAGAAATTGTCGCAGTTGCTGCTGCTGCTGCCACTACCACCACTACTGCTGCTGCTGCTGTTGAAGAAGAAGCAGAAGCATCTCATCACTCCTCCCCCTCTGGGAATGTCTCTCCTCCCAGAGAAGACGTTCAGGGGCATGGAGGAAATGTTGCTGATTCCTCTTCTGAGGAAGGAGATGCGGCAAGCTTCCGCATTGAGCATCGCACTCCAGATGCTGGAAGCTCCAAGAAAGAGCCCCAGAAGAAGCCATCTGAGGTTTCTATGGTGGAACTTTCTGAGACAACCACAACTGAGGCTGCTACTGTAAATGCTGAGTCATTGGCTCAGACGATGCTTGATGTCCAGAAGGAACTGGATTAACCTTCTGAGACTCCAGAAGCTGCTCAGATGCAACCAGAACAACAACTACAACATGAGGAAGCCTTACTTGAACCAACTTCTGAGGTTGGTCCCCTCTCTTCTGAGATCCCTCAGGAACATGAGGAAACTCATGTCTCAACACATGAAGTAGTGCCAGGGACCACCAGCACTGGGCTCAGCTCAGAGGTGGGCGCTGACGCTACATGGCTGCCGGAGTTGCAGCAGTTGAGGCATTGTTGCCCACAGTTCCTTAGAAGGAACTCTATCTGAGAAGGACTCTCAGAAGGAACCAGAGGTTCCTCCTCTAGATCTAACAGAAGTTCCTCCTGCATCCTTCGATCAACAAGGTCCCACCTTCTCGATTACGGACTCAATGATTGGTTCCGGCTTTCAGCTGGGAAGGATGGTAGTCACCCCACCCTCTGTGCAATTTCGGCCTTTCTTTGGTCGAACTGAGAAGTTGAAGGCAGTGAAGCAATACACAACCAGATTCCAACTTTCAACCTCTCAGAAGACGCTCAGCCTTCTGGTGCAATGGAGCAACCACTTGCTCTAGTTTCTGAGGACACTCAGAGGCAGTCTTCTATTGAACTCGCTGCTATTGAAGACAAAGCTGTCCAAGAAGAAGAACTTCCTGAATATCAAAAGAGGGATATCATTGATGAAGTACTTGAGGCTGAAGTCTCTCGTCCTCCTCCATCTCAACCTCATCTTCTCAACAGCCTTCCACTTCCTCTGAACTACCTCCACAATGCGCTCCGAATGCGACTCAGAGCGAGATTCTCATGGAGATATGCCAGCTGCTACGCTACATTGCCAGAAGACAGTAGTTCTAAGTCAATGATGGCGTTTATGAAATAGCCACCCTTTTTGATGTAACAAAGGGGGAGTAGATAATGATAAAATTTTCTTTACAATGGCTATACGTAAACACTAGGCTAGGACTTAGGGAGCAACAACTTAGGGGGAGCCAAATATTTTGTATCTCTACAAAACCATCAATGAAAAATCATTTTTGGCATCTCATGTTTTACTTAATTTTATTTGGCATCTCTTGATTTACTTAGCCTGGTATTTCTGAATTTCATACATATATTCATCAAGAAATACACGCTATGTAATTGATAATCTCAAACAGTAATCATACATTGCATACTTTAACTGTTGATTATCACAGCCTTCTAAAAAAATAACTAAGCCTTCTCTCAGAAAGCTAAGTTAGTTTCTAAGAAAGCAAAAGTGCATTCTGAATAAGTTGTGAACTTACTCAGAAACACTTCTGAACTTAAGCAAAATTATTATCTTAAGACTTAAGTTGTTATCATCAAAAAGGGGGAGATTGTAAGCTCCAGACCCTTCTGAGAGAATTAGGCATAATTCTCTTAGAGTTATGAAGGTTTTAATGATAACAAGGTAAGCCATAAGTATAAAAATTTTACTTAAGGTTTTGCTAATATGTGCGCTAAGTGTCTCAGAAAGCTTTAGATTTTTGCAATACCATGAGTAAAGACCAAGACAAAACATCAAGTAGCCTCGAGATCAATTGATAAAATCATAGCGCCAAAGATATCAGAAAGGATGTCTCAGAAGCGCAGAAGGTGAAAACATGTTTCTGAGGAAAGACACTGTCGCCTCAGAAGGGTCTCAGAAGACCTTGCGACTAAGTAGTTCTCAGAAGGGTCCTCCCTCAGAAGGTTCGCCTCAGAAGTCCGTACAACTCTCAGAAAGTTGGACTCAGAAGCAACCAAGTGTCTGGACTCAAGGGATCGCAAGAAGTCTCAGAAAGCTCGCTACAACTAGCTAAGGAAGTGGGAACACGCGCACTGTGCAGTTCTGAAAAGTTCCTCATTTCGCGCTGACTGTAGCAGGGAGCCGTTCTGAAAAGGACACAGCCACATAAGCAAAGTGAAAGCCTCTGATTTCGCGGCTCTTTAATGCCTATATATATGAGTTCAATTCCAGAGCAATGTGACGAAATTCTTGCGCTAAAAACTCTTGATTAAACGTGCAAAAACTCTGCTGAATTGGAAATCATCTGCGAAAACTTAGAACTTTCTCAGAAAGACAATTTTACGGAATTGTTCTTTCAACTTTGCGAAAATCTTCTAGTTCTGTATTGGTGTAAATTCTTACAATTGTAAGTTAAATCTAGAAGTTCTACTA
>CM024272.1:4960337-5024555 GCA_013621005.1 Aeschynomene evenia | reverse complement strand
CCTTGCATAAGCTTGGAGAATTCTTTGCAAAGGCATTCATTGGTTGCGCCAAAGATTATGTCATCAACATTAATCTGGATAATCAAGAAGCCAAAGTCTTCTGAGAGTGTAAAGAGGGTTGTGTCCACTTTCCCTCTTGAGAATCCGTTTTTAAGCAGGAAAGAGCTTAATCTATCGTACCAAGCTCTTGGAGCTTGTTTCAGACCATAGAGAGCCTTTGTAAGCTTAAATACATGGTCCGGGAATGCATCATTCACAGAACTAGGGGGTTGTTTTACATAAACTTCCTCAGAAAGGTATCCATTCAAGAAGGCAGACTTAACGTCCATCTGATAGAGTTTGAAACCTTTGTGTGCAGCAAAAGCTAGCAACATTCTGATTGCTTCCAATCTTGCGACTGGAGCGAAAGTTTCATCGTAATCTATCCCTTCTTGTTGGTTGTACCCTTGAGCAACCAATCTGGCCTTGTTTCTCACGACTTGACCGTTCTCATAGTGTTTGTTTCGAAACACCCATTTAGTCCCAATGACACTCTTGCCTTTGGGCTTCTGAGTTAGTTTCCAAACCTGATTTCTCTCGAATTGGTCAAGTTCATCCTGCATGGCATTTACCCAGCTAGGATCATCTAACGCCTCTTCTATGGAGTCTGGTTCAAGTTCAGAAACCATAGCAAGATTTGTATAGTTCCTTCTGGTTCTTACGCCACGTTCTGGATTGCCCAAGACTTCATTCTTAGAGACGTTTTTCAAGTCTCTTGAACCTCTAATCCTTTTAGGAGTAGGGATCTGAGAAGGAGACACAGAGGGTTCTCTTTCTGAGTCATCAGAAGCTTGACCTTCTGAGAGTCTAGGTTCCATTGCATTTGGAGAAGTAGATTCTCTAGGTTCTGGAGCTTCAATGATGCTACTGGATTTTTCTTTAGATGGAGATGGTTATTCCATGGGTTGGAAATCAGTCTCATCATCTATAAGAATTTTTCTTTTGGCTTTCTCAGAAGTGATGTTGAGTTTCTCAAACTCATCTTCTAAGTTAGCATCTTTCTGAAACATGTCCTTACTAAGTTCTTTGAACTTAATATGGATTGTCTCTTCAACACATTTACTCCTTTTGTTATATACTCTGTAAGCTTTAGAGACTGAGGAGTATCCTAGGAAGTATCCATCATCGGACTTATGATCAAACTTAGAGAGTTTGTCCTTTGTGTTGAGAATAAAACATGAAGAACCAAATATATGGAAATAAGAAATGTTTGGTATCTTATTCTTCCATAGCTCGTAAGGTGTCTTTTTCAGAATTGGTCTCAGAAAGTCTCGATTCTGAATATAGCATGAAGTATTAACTGCTTCAGCCCAGAACCCTTTTGATAGTCCGCTTTCTAAGAGCATTGTTCTTGCCATTTCTTGAAGGCTTCGATTCTTTCTCTCAGCCACTCCATTTTGTTGAGGAGTTCTTGGAGATGAGAATTCGTGAGCAATGCCCAGATTTTCGCAAAACTTTTCGAAAGCATGATTCTCAAATTCACCACCATGATCTGATCTTATGGTATGAATGTGCGAATCCTTTTCTGTTGAGACTCTTTTCGCAAATGCTTTGAACTTCTCAAAAGTTTCTTCCTTAGAGGCTAGAAAGAAAACCCAAGTGAATCTGGAGTAATCATCCACTATGACAAGACCATAGCGTTTTCCAGAAAGGGAAGCCGTTCTGGTTGGTCCAAAGAGATCCATGTGGAGCAATTCCAGTGGTTTCTGAGTAGAAATACCACTTTTACTGGGAAAGGAAGCCTTGGTTTGTTTCCCTCTTTCACAGAAGTCGCAGGTTGCATCCTTCTGATACTTAATGCTGGGAAGGCCCTTTACAAGTCCTTTCTGAGAGAGCTCAGAAAGAAGTCTCATATGGGCATGACCAAGTTTCTTATGCCATAGCCATTTGTCCTCTTGGACAGAGACAAGGCATTCCACGTTTTGATCCTTTAGATCATCCAGATGGATAACATAGATGTTACCAACACGTTTTCCTTCCAGAACGATCTTGACATTTGTGAGATTAATCACATGACAATACTTGGCATAAAACTCAACCTTTAAGCCTTTGTCACAAAATTGACTAATGCTTAATAGATTGTGAGTTAAACCATCGACCAAAAGTACATCTGAGATTTGGTGAGAGGGATCCTTACCAACATCTCCGATTGCAGTGACCCTTCCCTTAGCGCCATCACCGAATCGCACTGTTCCGCCTTTCTTGGGCTTGAGGCTTCTGAACCAGTGCTTGCTTCCAGTCATGTGCCTCGAGCAGCCACTGTCAAGGTACCACTGCTCATCGTGGTGGTGGAGCAGCGCTTGATGATGTACCTGCAGTCACAAAGTTAACAGATTTAGGTACCCATTCTTTGTTGGGTCCTTGCTTGTTAGCTTTCTTGGACTTTTGCCTTCTTTTCTTAGAAGGGTCATGGTTTTGAGAGTCAAAGACTTTTTGTTTGCCCTTTTCAGAAGCACTTGCTTTCTAAGAAGTTTTTCCCTTCTGAGAGGGGTTAGTCTTCTTAGAAGGCTTTGCTTTCTGATTTTTCTTTTGAGCCTTCTGAGGCTTAGAGATTTTTCCTTTATCCAACATAGGACATTTTTCAGAACCATGGCCATTTTTAAAACATGCGATGCACATGCGAAGTGATTTAGTTAAAGATGGATCAATATCATTTGGTTCGAAGATTTCTTCATAACCAAGTCCACTCTTATCCTTGTAAGGTCTTTGACCACCAAGCAAGAGTGTCATCATTTTCTCACCCTTGACCATCTTAACTAAGTCAGAAGTGAGAAGCTCATTTGTCTTTTGTAATTCTATCAAGCCAGTTCGGCTTTTTCAACAGTTATAGAAGACATTGTTTCTAAAGCTTGATAGAGGTTGTGACTTTCAAGATATCTATTTTTAAAGTCATCTCTTTCAAGCCTTAGGTTCTCTACTTCTTGAATTAGTCTAGCATTTTCAGCTTCTAAGTGTTTAAAAGACTTTCTTAGTTTGCTGAAATTGTTAGCTAATTCGTTTGAGTCTCTCAGAAGCTCTTCATAGAGTTCTGAGATCTCACTGTATGAGTGTGAGAGAGGAGGAGAGTTTGGTACCTCTTCTGACTTAGATTCTGTTTCCAGAATATAGTCAGTACCGGCCATGAAGCAGACATTAGCTTCCTCTTCACTTGCTGACTCAGAGCCTTCCTCTTCTGAGTCACTCCATGTAGCAGCCATTGCCTTCTTCTTCTTTTTGGGAATGAACTTCTTCTTTCCCTTGTTCTGAGGGCACTCCGTTCTGAAGTGGCCCTTTTTGTCCACAGCCGAAACATGTGGCATCAGAAGGTTTTGACTTTCCTTTTCTAGGAGTGATCTCTTTGTCTTTGCTTGGTCTTCTCTTCCAAGCTTTCTTCATTTTCCTTACTAGAAGAGAGATATCATCTTCATCGGAATCTGAGTCTTGATCGTTTTCTTCAGCCTTTAGGGCTTTTGAAGTCTTCTTGATCTGACTTTTCAGAGCCAGAGCTTTCTGAGGTCTTGAGGATGAAGATGGTCCTCCAAGCAGTCCTTCAAGCTCAATCTCATGTGTTCTGAGTGAGCCAAACAATACATCTAAACCTAGATGATTTAGATCCTTTGCTTCTTGGATTGCTGTCACCTTTGAGCGCCACTTGGCAGAGAGGCTTCTGAGAATTTTCCTCACCATCTCAGCGTTGGAGTAGGTCTTTCCCAAGACCTTTAGCTGATTTATGATGTGGAGAAACCTTATTGACATGTTGTCAATGGTTTCCTCAGGTTGCATGCAGAAGGACTCGTACTTATGTACGAGCATTGATATCTTGGTTTCCTTGACTTCATCATTTCCTTCATGCAGCATGTGTAGTCTCTCCCAAATTTCTTGAGCAGTGTCACACGACACAATCTTGTCGTATTCTACCTTGGGCAAGGCGCAGAGGAGAATGTATTTAGCTTTGAAGTTGAGTTGTATCTTCTCCTTCATCTCTTGAGTCCATTCGTCCTTAGGGACTCGTCTTGTATAGGTTCTGAGTGCTGGAGGTGCCACTCCTGGCTCAGCGTCTGTTGCAACTACAGCATCCTCTGTAATTGTCTGCAGCGGCTGATAGTCTCCATTCTCGATTCTATCCCATAAGTCCAGACTGGTGTGCTTGATGAATAGCGTCATCCTGTCACGCCAGTAGTCGAAGCTGTCTCCGAGGAACATCGGAGGTCTGTTTATTGAAGCCCCATCTGATATGAATGCAGCTGGTGAATTCATATTTCCTTTCGTGGATCTTTTTCCTTGACACTGCTAAGTGCTCAACCCCTTAAGGACCGAGCTCTGATACCAATTGAAAGTGTATGTGTGCACGAGAAGAAGGGGGGTTGAATCGTGCAAGTTTTAAAAATTACTTCTTAAAACCTTTACTTAGAAAGTTGTTTTTACTCAGAAGGTAGATTTAAGAGTTTGCAGCGGAAATAGCTTTCTGAGAAGATTAAGTTTCTGAGAACTCAGTCTTTCTGAGAAAGTTCCTATCTGAGCAGTCTTAAGAAAACGACTTTAAGTTATAATCTTTTAAACGCTTTCTGATTTTAATCAGTAATGTTTTCACGAGACTTCTTAATTAAAATCGTGGTTAAGTTTTTCTCAAAGCTTTATGCAATTAAAGAGTAAGGAAGAAAAGCTTAACACAAAGAGTTTTATACTGGTTCGGTTATAACCAACCTACTCCAGTCCTCAACCTTCAGTTGAGAGTTCTTAGATATTCTTCTTAATGTGCCTTCTCAGACAACACTGCCTTTACCAAGTAAAGGACTTCCACCACTTCACAACTCGAAGTGGATTTCCTTGCCTCACACTAGAGGACTTCCTTGCCTCCAACAGAGGACTTCCTTGCCTCACAACAGAGGACTTCCTTGCCTTAAACAGTTAAGGACTTTGAACTTTGCCTCAAACACTAGAGGACTTAAAACTGCCTTCAAACAACGAAGGACTTAGCGTTTTTCAAAAAGTTGTTTTTGCTTCGAAAATCAACTACTAAGATTAAGTTACAAACTTAATCTGTCCCTTAGTAGACTTCTAGATTTAACTTACAAATGTAAGAATTTACACCAATTCAGAACTAGAAGATTTTGCAAAGTTAGAAGAACAATTTCGTAAAAATTGTCTTTCTGAGAAAGTTCTAAGTTTTCGCAAAATGATTTTCATTTCAACAGAGTTTTTGCACGTTTAATCAAGATTTTTTTGCGCAAGAGTTTTGTCACATTGCTCTGGAATTGAACTCATATATATAGGCATCAAAGAGCCGCGAAATTAGAAGCTTTCACTTTGCTTATGTGGCTGTGTCCTTTTCAGAAACGGCTCCCTGCTACAGTCAGCGCGAAATGAGGAACTTTCCAGAACTGCACAGTGCGCGTGTTCCCACTTCCTTAGCTAGTTGTAGCGAGCTTTCTGAGACTACTTGTGATCCCTTGAGTCCAGACACTTGGTTGCTTCTGAGTCCAACCTTCTAAGAGTTGTACGGACTTCTGAGGCGAACCTTCTGAGGGAAGACCCTTCTGAGAACTACTAGTCGCAAGGTTTTCTGAGACCCTTCTGAGGCGACAGTGTTCTTTCCTCAGAAACATGTTTTCACCTTCTGCGCTTCTGAGACATCCTTTCTGATATCTTTGGCGCTATGATTTTATCAATTGATCTCGAGGCTACTTGATGTTTTGTCTTGGTCTTTGCTCATGGCATTGCAATAATTTAAAGCTTTCTGAGACACTTAGCGCACATATTAGCAAAACCTTAAGTAAAATTTTATACTTATGGCTTACCTTGTTATCATTAAAACTTTTATAACTCTAAGAGAATTATGCTTAATTCTCTCAGAAGGGTTATGGAGCTTACAATCTCCCTCTTTTTGATGATAACAACTTAAGTCTTAAGATAATAATTTTGCTTAAGTTCAGAAGTGTTTCTGAGTAAGTTCATAACTTATTCAGAATGCACTTTTGCTTTCTTAGAAACTAACTTAGCTTTCTGATAGAAGGAACTTCTCACAGTTAATGTTGTTGTCAAATGTTCTTTAACCTTGAAAGTATTCTTAGTACATACCAATTAATAACATTGATGCTAAATTTCTAGCATAAACATTTAACCTTCAATCATTAACATAATTCTGATTTCTTGACATGAGGAAGGTAAAATTTCCTTGCATTTCTATTCCCTCAGTAATTAAAACCTTCTGTTTTAATATTCTTCTAAAATACCAACCAATTGTTCCTATTATCCACTTCGAATAGTAAAAGTAGTTGTCCAATATTCAATCACTTTGGAAGTATTCTTAGTTCATACCACTTAGTAACATAAATTGTAAATGTGTAGCATAACCATTTATCTTTCACTGATTATGACAATTTCTATTTCTGTAACTATTTAAGGTTTCAATTCCTTTCATTTCTATTCTCTCAATCATTATAATAATGTGTTTTAATCTTCTTTTTTAAATTCCAACGAATTCTTATTGTTATCCACTCCTCACAGTAAATGGTGTTGTCAAAATCTCTGGCAATTCATTCCGTCATTAATTATATACAATGATCCCTGAGTCATTATCTTATTTTAGTTTCTTAACATATTTAATGAAAAATTTCCTTGCATCTTGCTGAGTTAATTTGTTATTACCAATTTTATTTTTACTCATTCCCCTATTTTTCCCAGTTGTCTATACAATTGAATTCCAAAAAAGGGGACTGCGCCATGCACACATACTATTGTTCCTGCCGAGCGAATTAAAAATTCGAGATCCAGCAGATATAGCTCTGGTGTTAGGCTGCCACGCATAGTCTGAAGCTCATCGGGATCATCGGGGACCTGGTCATCCAAGTAAGGTATGTCCATGATGTTGGCCAAGGCCCCAACAGTGACTAGCACCATCTGTCTCCTCACAAATACCGCTTCGGCTAACCGGTCATAAAAATTGGTATAAAACTCCCTGACTACAGTGATGTTAGCAGGGGTCTGTGTGCCGAAAAGATATCTGGTCCAATGACGGCGATCAACCTCTTGAAGAACCATGTCCAGGTGGTGCTGAGTGTCTGCATAGTGAAAGGAGAACTGGAAGTGAGGGTTCCTTTGCACTATGGTCGTCTCATATGCTTGCTCAGCCACTGCATCAGAGAATCGATCCAGGTTGTGTGGCATGTCCGGCTCCTGGACATCGTCATCAACGGGTACTCATGCCTGTTTACCCCTCCCAATATTAATCCTTGGAGGCATGACTGCTAAACACAAGAACGACAGGTGCACAGCAAACCTAATCACATAATGCATTAAAGATTGGAGTTAGAAAAAGGTATATGATCACAACAGGTCAGGGAGCATCAAAGGCTCTATTCTGTGCATAAAACTCGAGACTGGGCGGTAGAGAGGCCACAGGGCGCTGGAGCGCCCGAACTACCTCTCGCAAATGAATGACTGCTGTTTCTGGGTTTGGGCGGCGAAAAGCCGCTTAAGCGGTCTAT
The DNA here is from genome assembly GCA_013621005.1 of Aeschynomene evenia. Classification (NCBI taxonomy): domain Eukaryota; kingdom Viridiplantae; phylum Streptophyta; class Magnoliopsida; order Fabales; family Fabaceae; genus Aeschynomene; species Aeschynomene evenia. Next base: position 5,017,050 of record CM024272.1, on the reverse strand, counting down.
GGTCGCTTGAGCGACCTAATCGCAAACGGTGCTAGAGGGAACAGAGGTTGTGCCAAGTCGGAGCTAGCCGTCGGGAACGGCTCACACTAGCGGTGGGCTCCCGATTGAGCGGTCGTCCCGGTGGTAGCAGTGGTGACAGCGCAAGACAGAACCGCATGCTTCCATGTTTATTCATTGAAAAGAAAAATAAGAGAAATGCATGAACCCTAAGTTAATTTCTAAAATGATGCAAATGTAACGTGAAATGTTATGTACAGAAAGGAAAACGTACCTAAAGTGACAATGCAATGGAGTTTGATGGGGGTTAATAGAATAAAATGGAGTTTGTGAATGTTTGTGAGGTGTGTGTTGTGAAGTGGAGAAGGAGCAGAGCAAACATGGATGAAGGAAAAAGAGAGAGAGGGTCGGGTGAGTGGGAAGAGAGAGATATTTGATTTTTGAGTTCCCGGTCCAGGCGGGTATATACCCGTGACCCAACCCGCATCCGCGATACTTAAAATCGCGAAAATGATGCACGACCGCTGGAGCGGCCATGGACCGCTGGGGCGGTCTCGCATTAATAGTTCACAAAACTCCGTTTATTTTTCGTCCCTCGTCCTTATGCATGTATGTAATGCATGATGTAAATGCAAAATGATACAAAAACCAAAATTAAAACAATCGAAAATTAAGAAAACAAAACCAAAATTAGAACGAGTGGGTTGTCTCCCACAAAGCACTTTGCTTTAACGTCCCTAAGTTGGACGTTTGGTCAGTCCCCTCTCAGGGCGGCTTATTATTGAATTTGTCTGGGACCTTCCACCATGGTGTGCTTTCCATACCTCCACCGGGATCCCATGAGAAGTGAACCACTCCAAAGAGAATTATCCCTTGGAGCACAACACCCGCTCCTGCAAAAAGCATCCCTAAAATCAACAAAATAAAGTGAGGAGGGATGAAATTCCTCACAAGATGGGTTAGAGAAAACGTAATTTAAATCAGTTAGATTCCAAAACTTTTGAGCTCGAGAAAATACCAACACCCCACAAAGGGTAAGGTGTTGAGCATCAGTCTCGAGACAAGCGTACTCATGAGGCCCAAGAGCAAATGGGAAAGATTCCGATGGTGGGCTCGACACAACAAGGGTTGAAAGAGTGGCTTCCATGACTTCTTTCTCGCATGCCTCGTCAATTTCTCCTAGTGAGAGAATCTCCGCAGAGACTCCAACACTCAAAGAACTTTCCTCTGCACACACGGTGTCTAGCACAGTACTGAGTAAGGGTGGAGGGTCCTCATTAGAATCTTCCTCGACCTCCCCAGATAATTCTTCCACCATGGACTTCAATGTCTCCTAATCCAATTGCTCTAAAGCATGCATAATCATCTTCAACAATAGAGACCTCCGGTTCCTCCTGTGATGGTTGTAACACCCTAATAATTACCTCTTTATGCTTAAGTCATATTGAGTTAATTATCGGAAATTAACATCTTGTTTCAGAGATTAAATTTGAGTAAAGTAATATTAGGCGGAAAATAGGGCCGATTTATTTTTCAAAAGAAACGGAAGTTTAAAAACTCAGCTTGTGCGGTATAACTGATATGAATAAATATATCATTCTAAGAAACTACTCAAACTACTCATTACAAATACATAACATTAGAATACACAACGGTGGCCCACGTGTACATAAATAAAGTATTACAATATCTGAGATACACGTAATGTCATAAATATCATAGATAATATAAGTATATAGTGGTGGAACTTTTAAGAAAATCATAAGCTTGTACAGCCACTTACAACTACCTTAAAGGTTCCCAAAATGATGGCATAAGTCATGAGGTACGATTACAAAACATAAACAAAAGAAATTCTAGTATTCTAAGCTCCAGAGATTCCGAACTAAATCTTCATGTAAGCTCCGAGTCACTCAACCTGTAGACGTGCTAGCACCCCTGTCTGTATCTAAAACAAAAATGGTGGAATAGGGTGAGCTCCACGGACTCAGTAGGGGGATCACTCCGGTTTAATATAAAAACAGTGTAATATGCAAGATTCACATTATTGGGGATTTCATAAATCAATTTATATCCGGAGTGTCTTACCTATATGCGTCTTGATTAATATGTATGCATTATATATAAATCTGAAAGCATCACCACTCATTTAATTTCTGATTAGTACCTAAACGTAGACTCATCCTTGATATGTGCGTGATATACCTTTATCTGAGTTGGCACTAACCCTCTTATCTCTTTCTACCTCCACATCACCAAATCCCAAGACTATGAGCTCATATCTCTCTAGTTTCTACTAGACACACGGGGAAAAAGGGGTTTCTCACCGTCCCTTACCAGTGATGTCAGTGACCGAGGTTGCCAACCCTCCCTTACTAACGACACTAGTGACCGAAGGTTACAAATGCTTACTTGATGATCTTCTATTGCCTTTCTTTCATATTCAAAATATCATATTTTGACTTGTCATAGCATTACAATATGTAAGCACATACACAACTGAATATCTTATTCTGGAATTTAAGTATGAATCATTCATAACATGCTTATTTCATAATTCACTTGAAAACATATCACTTTGCACATAATTGCATCTACATGTCATTTTCTTTTTAATTTGCTTGATTCTTTTCATAATCACCATTTTCTGTTTTAGACATATATAATAAACTTGTCACAGTAATTTAGATCCTCAGAAAATGGTTAGAAATCATTATAATGCAAAAATCACAAAAGGCAGCATTTAAGGCAATTCTGCAGAAATTCTGCGAATTGGCCGCTAGCGCGTCCTTTGTGGCCGCTAGCGCCCAATAACGCATAACCACTCGCTAGCGCCTAAGTTATGGTCGCTAGCACGTGATCATTCGCTAGCGGCTATGATTTGGCCGCTAGCGCGTGTCCCGACTCTGCATTCATACCAGTTTTAGCATAGCATTCATATTCGAGCATATAATGATTTCTAACCAATCTTTATGCATGAAAACATACAAACACACATTATAACGTTAATCTAAACCCCTACCTCTTGTAGTTTTTCCCTCTAATGCTAAAACCACCTTGTTCTTCCTTGAGCTACTTGGTTAATACTCTAACTAACTTTTGTTGATAATGGAGATGATCCTAGAGCCTCTGATGATATCTGTTCGGTCTAAAATGAAGGAAATAAGATCAGGAATTCGGATATGGGGTCAGGTTCTTTGTGTGCTGAGTTTTGGATGGTGTGGTGATGAGTTTTGTGAAGTTGGTTGGTTATGGAGTTGAGAGAATTGTGTTTGAAGGGTTTAAAGACTTGAGATTATGTTTTCTGACGGGTAAGTGGTTTCTTCAGAGTGAGGTAAGTGTTTTGGGACGGAGGGGATTAAGGGAAATTTTTAAAAGATGAAGGACTTGACAGAAAATGCAAAAATTGCAGAAATACTATTCTGTCCCCGAGCTGGTCGCTAGCGCGTGTTTCTCAGTCGCTAGCGACCGCTTTCACCGCATTACCTGCTGGCGCGCTCTTACAGTTGCTAGCGAGGGACCTCTGCCGCCTCACCCGCTAGCGAGCTTAACTGGTCGCTAGCGAGCAAGTACTGCTATATGACAGCAACAACAGTTTTCTTGCATCATTAACTCCAAATCACACCTAACATTCTCTAAACCATTTCTAATATCCTAATCAATATTTTTACACCTAAATAAACTTGAACATAACCATAAACGCTTAAAATCTCTCATGATTCCTACCTAAGTTGCTCCTCTAAACTCATTATCCTATTTCATTACTACACTTTAAATCATGATGCAATGAAATTGTCATTTTATCATATACTTATCTCACGTAATACACATAACACATATTTAAACAATCATATATGTCCAAATACATTCCAATGCACATACATCCTAATTATGTCTTGATCAAAGTGGTTATCCCACGAAATCTCTCCGATTAAAACATAGTTAGGATTTCGGGGTCTTACATTCTCCCCTCCTTAAAATGAATTTCGCCCTCGAGATTCAATACCTGTAAAAAGTGAAGGATGCAACTTTTCATCTCTTTCTCTCTTTCCCATGTATATTCCTCTGCCCTCCCCCGCCCCCAGGCCACCTTCACCAATGGAACGGTCTTATTCCTTAGTTTCTTGATGCTCCGGTCTACTATACGTGTGGGAGGTAAAGGAAAAGTTAAGTCATCCTTTAGTTGTACCTCTTCGATTTCTAACACATGACTCGGATCGGAATTGTACTTTCGGAGTTGTGATACATGGAATACATTATGGAGATTTGACAATTTTGGGGGTAAAGCAATGCGGTATGCAACTGGACCTATACGACTTAGGATCTGAAATAAACCTAAGTATCTAGGACTCAACTTCTTAACTTTGATTGCTCTACCTATTCCTGTGGTAGGGGTCACTCGTAAAAACACGTGATCTCCCGCCTCAAATTCCAAAGGCCTACGCCGATGATCCGCATAACTCTTTTAACGACTTTGAGCCGTCAAGAGCTTTTCCTTGATTCTTTGGATTTGTTTTGTGGTTTCTCTTACTAACTCAGGTCCTAGGGTACTCTTTTCTCCCAGATCATACCAACATAGTGGAGAATGACACTTCCTACCATACAACACCTCGAAGGGTGCCATTCCTATACTAGCATGGAAACTGTTGAAGGTGTATCTGTGCACGAGAAGGGGGGTTGAATCGTGCAGGTTTTTAAAATTCGCTTCTAAAACTTTTCTAAGAAAGTTATTTGACTCAGAAAGAAGGTTTAAGAGTTAGCAGCGGAATGAGCTTTCTGAGAAGGTTAAGGTTCTGAGAACTTTAACTTTCTGAGAAAGTTCCTTTATGAGAAGTTTAAGAGAAGGTTTTGAATTTATTGTCTCTTAACCTGTTTCTAAGCTTAATTAGATTGATTACTTTGATTTAAGAACAGATTAAAGGTGTTGGTTAAGTTTCACGAAAATAAGAGTTTAAGGAAGAGAAGCTTAACACAAAGAAATTTTTATACTGGTTCGGTTTTAACTAACCTACTCCAGTCCTCAACCTTGAGTTGAGAGTTCTTTAGATATTCTTCTTATCGTGCCTTCTCAGACAACACTGCCTTTACCTTGTAAAGGACTTTCACCACTTCACAATCTTGAAATGGATTTTCCTTGCCTCCAACACTAGAGGACTTTTCTTGCCTTAACTTAATTAAGGACTTAACCTTGCCTCAAAATCGAGGACATAATTGCCTTAAACACTTAAGGACTTGAACTTTGCCTCAAACAATAGAGGACTTGAAACTGCCTTCAAAACAGCGAAGGACTTACCGTTTTACGAGTGTAGTTTGATTTCGAAAATAACCACTAAGATTAAGGTACAAACTTTGATATCTCTTAGTAAACTTCTAGATTTAACTTACAAACGTAAGAATTTACACCAATACAAAGCTAGAAGATTTTTCGCAAAGCTTGAAGAGCAATTTAATTAAAAATTGTCTTTCTGAGAAAGTTCTAAGTTTTCGCAAATGATTTTCAATTCAGCAGAGTTTTTGCACGTTTAATCAAGAGTTTTTGGCGCAAGAATTTCGTCATCAAACTCTGGAATTGAACTCATATTTATAGGCATTAAAGAGCCGCGAAAATAGAAGCTTTCACTTTGCTGATGTGGCTGTGTCTGGCTCAGAACGGCTCCCTGCTACAATCAGTGCGAAATGAGGAACTTTTCTGACTTGTACAGTGCGCGTGTTCCCACTTCCTAGGCTTGTTGTAACGAGCTTTCTGAGAGTGTTTGCAGAATCCATTGAGTCTTGACACTTGGTTGCTTCTGAGTCTAACTTTCTGAGAGTTGTACGGACTTTTGAGGCGAACCTTCTGAGAAGGAACCTTTCTGAGAACCATCAGAAGCAAGGTCTTCTGAGACCCTTCTGAGGCGACAGTGTTCTTCTCTCAGAATGATACTTTCACCTTTTGCGTTTCTTGAGCATCCTTTCTAATGTCTTTTACGCTATGATTTCCTCTTTTAATACACAAGGTTACTCGTTGTTTTCTTTGATCTTGCTCAAGGAGTTGCAAAATTTTACGCTTTCTGAGACACTTAGCACACATATTAGTAATCCCTTAAGTAAAATTTTATACTTATGACTTACTTTGTTATCATTAAAACTTTCTAAATCTCTAAGAGAAATACTTCAATTTCTCTCAGAAGGGTTCTGGAGCTTACAATCTCCCCCTTTTTGATGATAACAACTTAAGTCTTAAGATAATAATTTTGCTTAAGTTCTGAAGTGTTTCTGATTAAGTTCACAACATACTCAGAGGGCACTTTTGCTTTCTTAGAAATTAACTTAGCTTTCTGAGAGAAGGCTTTGTTATTTTCTTAGAAGACTTTGATAATAATCAACAGATAAATATGCAATGTATGACTACTGTTTTAGATTATCAGATATATAGCATGTATTTCTTGATGCTTAAGTATATGAATTTCAGAAATACCAAGCTACTAAAACATGAGATGCCAAAAACACAAATGATGTTTCATTAATTGCAGTGAGGTTACAAAAAATTTTTGGCTCCCCCTTAATTTGTTACTACCCCTAAGTTTGATAGTCCCCCTAAGTCCTAGCCTCGTGTTTATAAAGCCAAAATATTATCTATTTTTCTTCTCCCCCTTTGTTATATCAAAAAGGGTGGCTAAATATAAACCACATCATAGACTTAGGACTACTGCTTCCTCGCGATGAAGCGTAGAAGCCTGCATATCTCCATTAGTATTTCGGCTTGTCCCGCGCCTAGAGGGCATTCTGGAAGTAGCTCAGCTGATGATGTAGAAGGCAGCTGTGAAGATGATGGTGGTGGAGGACGAGAAGCCTCATCTTCAAGTACGGCATCCACAATGTCCACCTATTGATATTCAGGAATGACTTCGTCTTCTTCTTCAGCTTCTTCAGGAACTTCTTCTTGAACTTCCTCTTGAATTGCCTCTATATTAACTGCGATTTCAGGAGAGTGTTGCCTCTGAGCATCTGCAGAAACTGGACCAATTTCAAGAAGTGTAGATTGTGATCCAGAGGGTTGCTCGGTAGCCTCAGAAGTTTGTGCAGTATCTGAGAGATTGAAAGAAGAAATTTGCTTGTGGATGGCTTCAATAGGCTTCACTTTCTCAAATCGACCAGGGAACGGCCGAAAATGCACAGAGGGTGGAGTGGCGATCATACGCCCAAGTTGAAACCCAGATCCAATCATGGAATCAGTCAATGAGAATGTTGGACCAGGTTGATCAAAAGTAGAAGGGGGAATCTCAGTGGCATCAACATTGAGAACTTCAAGCTCCTTCTGAGAGTCTTTCTCAGTATGAGTCCCTTCCAAGGAACTTGTGGTAACAAGTGCCTCAATTGCTGCGACTCTGGCAGCCATGGTAGCGCCAGCGCCCACCTCTGAGCTGAGCCCAGTGCTGGTGGTCCCTGCCACTTCAACATGTGTTGAGACATGAGTTTCCTCATGTTCTTTGGGGGTCTCAGAGGTGAAAGGACCAACATCAGAAGGTGGCTTCTTCTGAAAGGGAGAGGGAGGAGTTTGTTGTCGTTGTTGTTGTTCCTCTTGAGTGACTTCAGCCTCCAGCTGAGTCTGAATCGGTGACGATGGTGGATTGGCGTATTCAACTTCTAGGTTCTTAGAAGGTTGATCAATTACCTTCTGGACATCCAGCATCTTCTGAGTCAGAGACTCAGCATCCACACCAGCCGCCTCAGTAGTGGTGGCTTCAGAAAGCTCCGCCATAGAAGCTTCAGATTGCTTCTTCTTGGGCTCTCTCTTTGAGCTCCCAGCATCTGAGGTCCGATGCTCAATTCGAAACCTTGTGACATCTCCTTCCTCAGAAGAGGATTCAGCAACATTTCCTCCATGCCCTTGAATGTCTTCTCTGGTAGGAGAGACATGTCCAGAGGGGGAAGAGTGATGAGAAGCTTCCTTTTCTTCTTCAGCAGCGGCAGCAGCAGTAGTAGTGGCAAGACCGAAATCCACAGGTACAATTTCTTTTCCCGTTGGCAGGATCTGTTTTTGAGAAGTTTTAACACCCACTCCTTTGTGTATTTTTCCCTCATAATTCAAGGAATGAAGGAGTTTAGTTCTAAATTTAGTGGGTTTTAAAACAAAAACAGGAATAGAAACAAGAATGAACGCAGATTCAGACGAAGATTTAAGAAAAGAGAGAGGAGTTTTAGTATAGGCTTTTACCAATCGACCTCGCTTTTTCTTGCTCTCGATTGGGACATCAGGAACCTTGAGAGTTGGAGAGGCTTTTCCTTTTCTGACCAATGGCTGATCAGAAGCAGTTTCTTCAGAGTCTTCAGCCACTTCTGGTGCCTTCTGAGGACTTTTCTGATGTTCCTCAGAAGCCATGCTCCTTGTGACTCTTGTGGGTGAAGGATGGATAATTTTTCTTTTCTTTCTCCCCTCAGAGGGATCAACTTCCTTCCCCTTTCCTTTTTCAGCCTTAGAAGGCCGTTTGGTGCTTGCTTCAGTCTTAGAAGGCTTGGCTTTCTCCTTCTTCTTAGGTGCCTCAGCCTCTGGTACCTTCTTCTTCTTGATGTTGTTGAAAGTAACCATGGTGAATTTGCTGGGGTTGAAGACGTATTCATAGTCTTCAAGAGGGAGAGAGAGATGATTGAAGATTTTGGTGAGAAGGCTCCCATATGGAAGACTCGTGAGAGCCCTCTTAGGGTGAGCTTGATGCATCATGTAGTTGATAATCATTCTCCCAAAATCTACCTTTTCCTTCTTTAGCAGATGGTACAGAAGGCATGCATCCATTGTGGTGACGTTGCCCATATCACCGAGCCGAGGGAGGAGGGTGTGTTGGACAATTGAGAAGATGATTCTTGTTTCTTGTGTGAGGTGGGGAACCTTCACAGCCTTGAGTGGTAGATCACTACTACTAGTAAGGAGCCTCACTATTTCTTCCTCCGAGTCTTTCACTTCCTTGATCCAATCAGGATCATCTGAGATGACTGCTTCTCCGTTTAGAGTCTTAAAGACTTTGTTGATGTCAGCAGAAGAGAAGCGGATTTGATGGCCAGTTACAAAGCTCTTCACTCCTTTGTTGGTAGATCTTTCTATTTGGGAATAGAAAGCTCGTACCAAGTTTGGGTAGCATACTTCTTCTGAGATCATAAGTTCAGCCCACCCTGGCTGGCATTGAAATGCAAACCCAAGCTCGTCCACTAAGTTGTAGACATTTAGAGGAAGAACACGACCCATTGCTATGGTTCGTGGGAGGTAGGACTTCTTGAAGAAGGCTTGCATCTCCTCATCCTCGTAGAGGATGTCCTCGGTGACCTCTTCTAGTTTGTTCCTCAGCATTCCTTTGATTTCAACGGAAGTTTCCATTGACAAGAAAAAAAGATTTAAGATTTGGAAGTGAGAGAGAACACAAAATCGAAGATAAGTGCAGAGAGCGAAGAGAGAGAAGAGAGAATATGAGCAAGAGGAATTGGATGTGAAGAGAATTTAACAGCGTTTTGGTAGAGTTTTGAAAGCAAGGTGCTCGAATGGAGCAGTACTTTGCGTATTTATAGAACAGTAAGGAGCCTCACTATTTCTTCCTCCGAGTCTTTCACTTCCTTGATCCAATCAGGATCATCTGAGATGACTGCTCCTCCGTTTAGAGTCTTAAAGACTTTGTTGATGTCAGCAGAAGAGAAGCGGATTTGATGGCCAGTTACGAAGCTCTTCACTCCTTTGTTGGTAGATCTTTCTATTTGGGAATAGAAAGCTCGTACCAAGTTTGGGTAGCATACTTCTTCTGAGATCATAAGTTCAGCCCACCCTGGCTGGCATTGAAATGCAAACCCAAGCTCGTCCACTAAGTTGAAGACATTTAGAGGAAGAACACGACCCATTGCTATGGTTCGTGGGAGGTAGGACTTCTTGAAGAAGGCTTGCATCTCCTCATCCTCGTAGAGGATGTCCTCGGTGACCTCTTCTAGTTTGTTCCTCAGCATTCCTTTGATTTCAACGGAAGTTTCCATTGACAAGAAAAAAAGATTTAAGATTTGGAAGTGAGAGAGAACACAAAATCGGAGATAAGTGCAGAGAGCGAAGAGAGAGAAGAGAGAATATGAGCAAGAGGAATTGGATGTGAAGAGAATTTAACAGCGTTTTGGTAGAGTTTTGAAAGCAAGGTGCTCGAATGGAGCAGTACTTTGCGTATTTATAGAACAGCTTAAAAGACTAGCCGTTGCGAGCATTTATTACAAAAAGTTACCGTTGGTAACTAATTTCTTGGAAGGCACCCTTATGAGAGAAGTGGTCCTTCTGAGAATATTGCCTTCTGAGAAAATTTTCAGAAGACTTCCTTTCTGAGAGATGGGTCTTCTGAGAGTTGATTTTCTCATAAAGAGTTTTTCTTTAGTTATGGTCAGAAGCTTAGTTCTAATTTGTGTCTCAGATTCTAGACTTAGGTCTAAGGGGAGTTTCTAAGAAAATATTTTTCCGAATTTAAACACTTAGAAACGTCTTAGATTAAGAAGCCCTTTCAGAACATTAAAACGATCCTCGGGTAAAGGCTTTGTGAATATATCTGAGATTTGATCCTCAGTATTCACAAATTTGATTTCAACATCGCCTTTTTTCACATGATCCCGAATGAAATGATGTTTTATATCTATGTGCTTGGATCGTGAATGCTGAATAGGATTCTTGGCTAAGTTTATTGCGCTTGTGTTATCACAAAGGATGGGAATTTTTTCATACCTTAGTTAATAATCACGCAGTTGGTTCCTTATCCATAGCATCTTAGCACAGCAATTTGCTGCTGACACATATTCGGCCTCAGCTGTTGATAGCACAATCGTGTTCTGCTTCTTGCATGACCAAGTGATCAAGCACTTTCCAAAGAAGCAGCAGCATCCACTAGTGCTCCTTCGATCGATTCTGTCTCCAGCATAGTCAGCATCACAGTATCCTACAACATCAGATGAACAGCCTTTCTCGTACCATAGACCAAGATTAGTAGTTCCAATTAAATATCGTAGAATTCTCTTAACAACAGTTAAGTGTGATTGCTTAGGCTTTGATTGAAATCTAGCACAGATTCCAACACTTAGTTGAATATCTGGTCTAGAAGCTGTGAGATAGAGAAGAGAGCCAATCATGCCACGATAATTGCTTTCTGAGACTTTCTCACCATCTTCATCCAGATCAATTACTTGCAATGGATGCATGGGAGTGCTCATAGGTTTGGCTTTATCCATTAGAAACTTCCTCACAAGTTCTTTGGTATACTTCTCTTGATGTATAAAAGTCCCTTCTGACTCTTGCTTGATTTGCAATCCTAGGAAGAACTTAAGTTCTCCCATCATGCTCATCTCGAATTCACCTTGCATAAGCTTGGAGAATTCTTTGCATAGTCGTTCATTGGTTGCACCAAAAATTATGTCATCAACATAAATTTGGACAATCAAGAAGCCAGAGTATTCTGAGAGGGTGAATAGTGTAGTGTCAACTTTCCTTCTTGAGAATCCGTTTTTAAGCAAAAAGGAACTCAATCTGTCGTACCAAGCTCTAGGAGCTTGTTTTAGACCGTACAGAGCTTTTGTGAGCTTAAATACGTGTTCTGGGAATGTATCATTCACAAAACCAGGAGGTTGTTTTACATAAACTTCCTCAGAAAGGTATCCATTTAAGAAGGCAGATTTTACATCCATTTGATAGAGTTTGAAGCCTTTATGTGCAGCAAAAGCTAGCAACATCCTAATAGCTTCCAATCTTGCGACTGGAGCAAAGGTTTCATCGTAATCTATTCCTTCTTGTTGATTGTACCCTTGAGCAACCAATCTCGCTTTATTTCTCACGAAGTGACCATTTTCATAAAGTTTGTTTCGAAACACCCATTTAGTCCCAATGACACTTTTGCCTTTGGGTTTCTGGGTAAGTTTCCAAACTTGGTTTCACTCGATTTGGTCTAGTTCTTCCTCCATGGCATTTACCCAGCTAGGATCATCCAACGCTTCTTCTATGGATTCTGGTTCAAGTTCAGAAACCATAGCAAGATTCGTGTAGTTCCTTCTAGTTCTAACACCACGCTCGGGATCACCCAGGACTTCATTCTGAGAGACATTTTTCAAGTCTCTTGAACCTTTATATCCTTAAGGAATAGGGTTCTGAGAAGTCGACACAGAAGGTTCTCGTTCTGAGTCATCAGAAGCTTGATCTTCTGAGAATCTAAATTCCATTGTTGTTGGAGGATTAGATTCATCAGGTTCTGGAGCTTTAATGATGCTTTTAGATTTCTCTTTAGATGGAGATGATTTTTCCATAGGTTGGAAATCACTCTCGTCATCCAATAGAATTTTCCTTTGGTCATTCTCAGAAGAGATGTTGAGTTTCTCAAAATCATCTTCTAAGTCAGCAACCTTCTGAGGCAAGTCCTTACTAAGTTCTTTGAACTTAATATGGATTGTCTCTTCAACACATTTGCTCCTCTTGTTATAGACTCTATATGCTTTAGAGATAGAGGAATATCCTAGGAATACTCCATCATCGGATTTAGGATCAAACTTAGAAAGTTTGTCCTTTGTGTTGAGTATGAAGCATGAAGAACCAAAAACATGAAAATAGGATATGTTGGGTATTTTGTTCTTCCAAGGCTCATAAGGTGTTTTCTTCAGAATTGGTCTCAGAAAGACTCGATTCTGAATGTAGCATGAGGTGTTTACAGCCTCAGCCCAAAATCCTTTTGAAAGCCCGCTTTCTAAGAGCATTGTTCTCGCCATCTCTTGAAGGCTTCGATTCTTTCTCTCAGTCACTCCATTTTGTTGAGGAGTTCTATGAGAAGAGAATTCGTGAGCAATGCCCAAATTTTCACAAAACCTTTCAAAAGCGTGATTCTCAAATTCACCTCCATGATCAGATCGTATGGTGTGGATATGAGAGTCCTTTTCATTTGAAACTCTTTTCGCAAAGGTTTTGAATTTTTCAAATGTTTCTTCCTTAGAAGCCAGAAAGAATACCGAAGTGAATCTAGAATAATCATCCACTATGACAAGACCATAGCGTTTTCCAGAGAGGGAAGCCGTTCTAGTTGGTCCAAAGAGATCCATGTGAAGGAGCTCAAGTGGTTTCTGAGTAGAGATTCCACTTTTGCTTGGAAATGAGGCTTTGGTTTGTTTTCCCTTTTCACAGAAGTCACAAGTTGCATCCTTCTGATATTTAATGTTGGGAAGACCCTTTACGAGTCCTTTCCGAGAAAGCTCAGAAAGAAGCTTCATGTGGGCATGACCAAGCTTCTTATGCCAAAGCCACTTGTCTTCTTGGACAGAAACAAGACATTTCACATTTTGATCATTTAGATCATCTAGATGGATAACATAGATGTTACCAACACGTTTTCCTTCCAGAACGATCTCGCCGTTTGTGAGATTAATCACATGGCAGTATTTGGCATAAAACTCAACCTTTAAGCCTTTGTCACAAAATTGACTAATGCTTAATAAATTATGTGTTAAGCCATCTACTAGAAGTACAACAGAGATTTGGTGAGAAGAATCCTTACCAACATCTCCTATGGCAGTGACCTTCCCTTTGGCACCATCACCGAATCACACCGTTCCTCCTTTCTTAGGCTTGAGAGTTCTGAACCAGTGCTTGCTTCCAGTCATGTGCCTTGAGCAGCCACTGTCCAAGTACCACTGCTCATCTTGGTGGTGGAGCAGTGCTTGTTGATGCACCTGCAGACACAAAGTTCACTGATTTAGGTACCCATGCTTTGTTGAGTCCTTGCTTGTTAGCCTTCTTTGCCTTTTGTCTTCTTTTCTTAGAGGGGTTGTAGTTCTGAGACTCAGAAACTTTCTCTTTACCCTTCTTAGAAGCTTTTGCTTTCTGAGAAGACTCACCCTTCTGAGAAGAGTTGGTCTTCTGAGAAGACTTAGTCTTCTGAGAATTTTTAATCTTCTTAGCCCTTTTGGGTAGAGAAGTTTTTCCTTTACCGAGCATAGGACAAGTCTCAGATCCATGTCCCTCTTTGAAACATGCGATGCACATGCGATGTGATTTGATTAACGATGGGTCGAGGTCATGGGGTTCGAAAACTTCTTCATATCCAAGTCCTCTTTTAATCTTTGTAAGGTCTTTGACCTCCAAGTAAGAGAGTCATCATTTTCCCACCATCGACCATTTTAACCAAATCAGAAGTGAGAAGCTCATTTATCTTTTGTAACTCTATCAAGGCTAGTTCGGCCTTTTCAACGGTTACAGAAGCAAGGTACCTCTTGAATTGTGACTTTCAAGATATCTGTTTTTAAAATCATCTCTTTCAAGCTTTAGATTCTCAACTTCTTGAATTAGTCTAGCATTTTCAGCTTCTAGGTGTTTGTAATTTTTCTTTAAGTTGCTGAAACTGTTAGCTAATTCGTTTGAGTCTCTCAGAAGCTCTTCATAGAGTTCTGAGATCTCATTATATGAGTATGATAGAGGAGGAGAGTTAGGTACCTCTTCTGACTCAGATTTTGTTTCCAGAACAAAGTCAGTACCAGCCATGAAGCAGACATTAGCTTCTTCCTCGCTTGCTGGCTCAGAACCTTCATCTTCTGAGTCACTCCAAATAGCAGCCATTGCCTTCTTCTTCTTTTTGGGAATAAATTTCTTTTTCCCTTTGTTCTGAGGGCACTCCGTTCTGAAGTGGCCCTTTTCTCCACAGCCGTAGCACGTGGCTTCAGAAGGCTTTAGCTTTCCCTTCTTTGGAGTAACCTCCTTGCCTTTGCTTGATCGTCTCTTCCAAGCTTTCTTCATTTTTCTGACCAGAAGAGAGATGTCATCTTCCTCTGTTTCTGAATCTTGCTCATCTTCTGATTCAGAAACCTCTTCGGCCTTGAGAGCCTTGGAAGGTCTTTTTATTTGACTTTTAAGAGCCAGACCCTTCTGAGGCTTAGATGAAGAGGTTAGTCCTCCAAGCAATCCTTCCAGCTCAATCTCATGTGTTCTGAGAGAGCCGAATAATACATCCAAACCAAGTTGGTTTAGATCCTTAGCTTCCTGAATTGCAGTGACCTTTGGTCGCCATTTTGAAGAGAGACTTCTGAGAATTTTTCTCACCATCTCAGCATTTGAGTATGTTTTTCCCAAGACTTTAAGCTGATTGATGATGTGGAGAAACCGAATTGACATGCAGTCAATGGTTTCATCTTGTTGCATGCAGAAGGATTCGTACTTGTGTACGAGCATGGATATCTTCGTTTCCTTGACTTCGTCATTACCTTCATGCAGCATGTGAAGCCTTTCCCACATCTCCTGTGCTGTATCACACGACACTATCTTGTCGTATTCTACCTTGGGTAGTGCACATAGGAGAATGTACTTGGCCTTGAAGTTCAGCTGAATCTTCTCCTTCATGTCTTGAGTCCATTCATCCTTGGGAACTCGTCTGGTGTAGGTTCTGGGCGCAGGAGGTGCTGCTCCAGGTTCAGCGTCTGCTGCAACAACAGCTTATTCTGTTATTGTTTGCAGAGGTTGATAGTCACTGTTATCAATCCTATCCTATAGATAGCGATTAGTGTGTTTGATGAACAACGTCATCCTATCACGCCAGTAGTCGAAGCTGTCTCCAAGAAACATTGTAGGTCTGTTGATTGAAGCCCTATCAGATATGAACGCAGCTGGTGAATCCATAGTCCCTTCTTGGATCTTTTGCCTTGACACTGTTAAGTGCTCAACCCCTTAAGGACCGAGCTCTGATGCCAATTGAAGGTGTATTTGTGCACGAGAAGGGGGGGGGTTGAATCGTGCAGGTTTTTAAAATTCGCTTCTGAAACTTTTATAAGAAAGTTATTTGACTCAGAAAGAAGGTTTAAGAGTTTGCAGCGGAATGAGCTTTCTGAGAAGGTTAAGGTTCTGAGAACTTTAACTTTCTGAGAAAGTTCCTTTTTGAGAAGTTTAAGAGAAGGTTTTGAATTTATTGTCTCTTAACCTGTTTCTAAGCTTAATTAGATTGATTACTTTGATTTAAGAACGGATTAAAGGTGTTGGTTAAGTTTCACGAAAATAAGAGTTTAAGGAAGAGAAGCTTAACACAAAGAAATTTTTATACTGGTTCGGTTTTAACTAACCTACTCCAGTCCTCAACCTTGAGTTGAGAGTTCTTTAGATATTCTTCTTATCGTGCCTCAAACAATAGAGGACTTGAAACTGCCTTCAAAACAGCGAAGGACTTAGCGTTTTACGAGTGTAGTTTGATTTCGAAAATAACTACTAAGATTAAGATACAGACTTTGATTTCTCATAGTAGACTTCTAGATTTAACTTAGAAATGTAAGAATTTACACCAATACAAAACTAGAAGATTTTTCGCAAAGCTTGAAGAGCAATTTAATTAAAAATTGTCTTTCTGAGAAAGTTCTAAGTTTTCACAAATGATTTTCAATTCAGCAGAGTTTTTGCACATTTAATCAAGAGTTTTTGACGCAAGAATTTCGTCATCAAACTCTGGAATTGAACTCATATTTATAGGCATTAAAGAGCCGCGAAAATAGAAGCTTTCACTTTGCTGATGTGGCTGTGTCTGGCTCAGAACGGCTCCCTGCTACAATCAGCGCGAAATGAGGAACTTTTCTGACTTGTACAGTGCGCGTGTTCCCACTTCCTTGGCTTGTTGTAACGAGCTTTCTGAGAGTGTTTGCAGAACCCGTTGAGTCTTGACACTTGGTTGCTTCTGAGTCCAACTTTCTGAGAGTTGTACGGACTTCTGGGGCGAACCTTCTGAGAAGGAACCTTTCTGAGAACCATCAGAAGCAAGGTGTTCTTCTGAGGCGACAGTGTTCTTCTCTCATAATGATACTTTCACCTTTTGGGTTTCTTGAGCATCCTTTCTGATGTCTTTTACGCTATGATTTCCTCTTTTAATACACAAGGTTACTCGTTGTTTGCTTTGATCTTGCTCAAGGAGTTGCAAAATTTTACGCTTTCTGAGACACTTAGCACACATATTAGTAATCCCTTAAGTAAAATTTTATACTTATGACTTACTTTGTTATCATTAAAACTTTCTAAATCTCTAAGAGAAATACTTCAATTTCTCTCAGAAGGGTTCTAGAGCTTACAATTGTTATTGTAGGAAAACTCAACTAGAGGCAACAACCTATCCCAACTACCTTTATCATCCAAAACACAAGATCTCAACATATCCTCTAGGGTTTGGATAGTCCGCTCGGATTGTCCATCGATTTGTGGATGATAAGTTGTGCTCATACGGAGTTCGGTTCCAAATGCCTCTTGCAAGGCCTCCCAAAAACGAGAAGTAAACCTTGGATCTCGATCCGAAATAATACTCTCGGGTACTCCGCGTAACCTCACAACCTCTCGGATGTACAAACTTGCTAACTTCTCTAAGGGATAAGTTGCTCTGATGGGTAAAAAGTGAGCCGATTTCGTCAATCGGTCTACTATTACCCAAATGGCATCATTACCGGCTTGGGTTTTTGGTAACCCCACTACAAAATCCATAGATATACTTTCCCACTTCCAATGAGGGATTTGCAGTGGTTGCAACATACCGGGTTCCTTTTGGTGCACAATCTTCACTTTTTGACACACTAAACACCGGTTCACCCAATCCGACACATCTTTCTTCATACCAGGCCACCAAAACATTTTCTTTAGATCTTGATACATCTTGGTTGCGCCCGGGTGAATGGTGAAGTGGTTTTTGTGAGCCTCCTAGCAGAATACTACTCCGGAGGTCACCATAAGCGGGTACACAAATCCTTCCTTTACATCTCCACAAACCATCTCCGTCCTTACTAAACCCTTCTGCTTTCTCGTCATTCGCCGCCTGTACTAACTTAAAAAAATCCTCATCAATCCCTTGAGCTTGCATAATATCCTCCTTGAACTTACTAGAAACTGTAAGGTGTCTAACACTAACACTTGTCGGGGTAAAAGAAACCCCTAGGTTAAGGTTCCTGAAGTTCTCCAATAGTTCCGTCTCCTTTATCATCAAGTGAGACACATGAAGCATTTTGCGACTAAAAGCGTCCGCTACCGCGTTCGCCTTTCCTGGATGATAGTTCAATCCAAAATCATAATCTTTTAAAAATTCCATCCATCGTCTTTGCCTCATGTTTAGTTCTTTCTGATCAAAGAGATATTTCAAGCTCTTATGATGAGAGAAAACTTCAAATCTCACTCCGTACAAGTAGTGCCTCCAAATCCTTAAAGCAAAAACGATTGCGGCAAGCTCCAAGTCATGGGTAGGATAATTCACCTCGTGTGGCTTTAATTGCCGTGAAGCATATGCCACTACTTGGTGATGTTGCATCAACACGCAACCCAACCCTTTCCCTGAAGCGTCACAATAGACTTCAAAAGGTTCATTAAGATCAGGCACCACAAGTACAGGTGTTGTGGTCAATCTCTCCTTTAACTCTGCAAAACTTCTTTCACATTCATCAGACCACACAAAAGGAGCATTCTTTCTAGTAAGTTTTGTCAATGGTAAAGCAAGCTGCGAAAAACCCTTAATAAACCTACCTTAGTATCCGGCTAATCCTAGAAACCTTCTAATCTCAGTAACCGTGGTTGGTCTCTCCCAGTTTACCACTGCTTCAACCTTATAGGATCTACAGCTATGCCCTCCGCAGATACTACATGGCCTAAGAACTTGACTTCCTTCATCCAGAACTCACACTTACTTAACTTGGCATACAACTTCTTTTCTTTCAACACTTCCAAAACCAACTTAAGATGACTTTCATGTTCTTCTTCCGTCTTGGAATAAATCAAGATGTCATCAATGAAAACAACTACAAATTTATCCAAGAACGGTCCAAAGATTTTGTTCATATAGTCCATAAACACCGCCGGGGCATTAGTTAATCCAAAGGACATCACTGTAAACTCATAATGCCCATAGCGAGTTCGGAAAGCCGTCTTAGGTATATCCTCACCCTTGACCCTAATCTGATGATATCCTGACCTCAAATCTATCTTGGAAAACACCTTCGCCCCTCTCAACTGATCCATCAAATCATCTATTCTAGGAAGGGGATACTTATTCTTTATTGTTACCTTATTCAACTGCCTGTAATCTATACATAATCTCATACTCCCATCCTTTTTCTTGACAAACAACACTGGGGCTTCCCACGGTGAAGCACTAGGTCTGATACACCCCTTCTCCAATAACTCCCCCAACTGCGTCTTAAGTTCATTCAACTCACTGGGTGACATCCGGTAAGGGGCCATAGAGACAGGCCCTGTTCCCGGAACCAGATCGATACTAAACTCTACTTCTCTTAACGGAGGGAACTCCGGTATGTCATCAGGGAAAACCTCTGGGTATTCTCTCACTACGGGTATGGCGTCTAGGCTCAGTTTAGTCTCCACACTGTTTGAGGCAAGAAATACAAGACCTTTATGTGTGACCCCACTTTGACTTAACTCCACAGGATGTACCAATAAACTAAAAGACACAATGGATAACTCAGAAGTAGGTGTGCTGGGGGTGTCGGGGAAAATAAAAGACTTAGCATGACAATCTAATAAGACTTTATTTACTGACAACCAATCCATACCTAAAATCACACCCAAACCCGACATAGGCAGACATATAAGGTCAAAGGTAAATGACCTATCTCCTAAGGAAAATTGACACTTAGTGCAAACGATGTTAGTGCTTATGGGCTTAGTAGTGGGTGTGGACACATGCAAATCGTATGGTAACTCACACATAAGTAAATGCAACTCCCTAGCATGCTCATATGATATAAATGAGTGTGTAGCTCCCGAATCGAAAAGTACAACAAACTCTTGATTCTTAACTTTACACTTACCCCTTATTAGTTCATTTGACCGGACAGCATCCTCTGCATTCACCGTAAAGACTCTTCCCTGGTGCTGAGTGTAAAACCCCAAAAATCTAATTATACCTTAATTAGAGAGATTTAGTCATAATCACTTTAATCAAGGTGTAATTGGAATATGTGTGTGATCGGGATGTATTCTAATGTATATGTGTTATTTGATATGTGTATTATGATGATAGATGCATTGCATGTGAGTTAAAATATGATAAATAGACTAACAATCTAGGAAGGGAATGTAGGAGGTAATCACGAGAGATTTTAGGTAATTATGGTTAGGTATAAGTTTATATAGGTGTAAAAAGGATGAGTAGGGTGTTAAAATTGGTTTAGAAAGTGTTAGGTTCATTTTGAAGTTTTAGATGCTTGAAACTGCTACTGCTGCTGTCATGTATCAGTAGCTGCTCGCTAGCGGCCAACTCTAGTCGCTAGCGGCCGTGATAAGTCGCTAGCGGGTAATGCGGTGTGATCGGTCGCTAGCGGCCGCATGATGCTCGCTAGCGACCAGCATCGTGACAGAACACAATTTCTGTCATTTTGCATTTTAGGCCAAGCCCTCCATCTTTTTAATTTTGCACATAAGTCCCCTTCCGTCCCTACAACTTCCCTCAGTCTGAAGTAACTTCATCCACTCTCAAAACACCACTCTAAACACTTCTTCTCTCCAAGATCAAACTCATAATCTCCATATCCACCAAGTATTCAAATATCACCATTTCTTCACCAAAACTCATCTAAATCAGAAACAAAACTTATATTTAGGATCCTTACATCAATTCCATCAGTTCTAACCGAACATAGTCAGCCACAAATCATAGTTTCATCAACATCAGTAGCAAATAGCTAGAGTGGAGTAGTTGGCAAGGAATTCAAGAAAAGAAAGTGGTCTCTAGCTTAAGAAAGGAAGAAACTACAAGAGGTAGGGGTTTAGATTTATGTTAAGTTATGTATTTAAGTGTTTTCATGCATCAGAATTGAGTATATGTCATTATTGGTATAAAAATGAATTCTGTTCTGAAGCTGAGATGAGTGCAGGATCGAGGTACGCGCTAGCGGCCATGTTACAGGCGCTAGCGGGTACTTCGAACTGCCTCAGGCGCTAGCGGCCTTAAGATGCGCGCTAGCGACCAGATCGCAGAAACTCTGCAGAATTGTGTTTTCTGATATTTTTGATATTTTAATGATTTTGACTCTATAAGTGATCTTTGAAAATAGTACAGTATGATAAATATATGTATATAAGTATTTCAGAAATATATTTTGATTATTTAACATGGTGGAGTTGAGGAAAAGATGATATATGAGATCATCCATGATTTTATGATTACATGTATGTGACATATGTGATATGATGAGTATATTATGTGTAATATGCATGCTGATATATTTAAGATGTTGTGAAAGGTCATGTGAATTAGTAAATGAGATTTATGAGTAGCTTTCTGTTACAAACGGGATTGGCAAGGGAGGTTGGCACCCTCGGTCCCCAATACCGACTTGTAAAAGAAAGTGAATAAAAACCCTCTTCCCCACAGAGATCTAGTAGAAAACTAGATAGGTATGAGCTCATAGCCTAGGGGCCAGGTGTATGCGGAGGTAGAAAGAGAGAGGGTAGTGCCGATGATTTGAGAAAATTATAACACATGACACATATAACTGTATGTATGATGTTGATTGTGCAACTGTTGTATGAATATCTATGTTTAAACTTGTGACTGTATGCATGGTATTGACTGTGCAACCATTACCTCTAATGAACCTATTTTCAGTAACCAATGTCAGTATAATGTTATCTTTTTATTGTTATATAACATTCATATAATTATCCAGATGCATGTAGGTAAGACACTCCGGAACTACATTATGTTTATGAAAATATTTATTAAATGAACTTATGCATATCTCACTTATTTCAAAATAAACCGGAGTGATCCCCCTATTGAGTCCGTGGAGCTCACCCCAATTCCACCACCCTTTGTTTAGATTCAGGTACTTTGTTAAGAGAGCAGATTCAGACTTGCTTGGAGATGAAAGCTTGGATATGCGAGAAGTTTAGGACATTAGGAATTTTGATATTTCCGTAGATGATATTATGTCATGTTATGTACTATATTTTACTCAGAAGGATTTATAAGAGAAATATAAGTGTCTGTACAAGCTTATAGTTCTCTTAGAAATTCTAGTATTCAAATATTGTATTACCTATTTTGGATTGTACGTTTATATGCATTTCCTTGCGTATGAAAAAACTATATGTATGTTTTGGGCCAATTATGTGTATTATGTCATTTTGGTTCTATGTAATTCGTAAGCTCATAGTTGGTGTATCAGATTATACCTTGTCACGTACAAGCCGAGATTTTTAAGTTACGTTCTCTTACGAAAATTATTGGCCCTATTTTCCGCGTATTCTTACTTTCAAACTTGAACTCTGAAACAAGATGATAAATTCTGGTAATTAACTCGATATGACTTAAGCATAAAGAGGTAATTATTTGGGGTGTTACACTGAGGCCTGGAGGGGGTCGGAGCCGAGGTCTGTGGCTGAGGAAACTGACGACAGTCTCTAGCAATGTGGCCTGGCTTGCCACATCTGTAGCACACATTTTGTCCTGCAAAACAAACCCCTCTGTGTCCTTTATTGCACTGGGGACAGATTGGTGTCTCTGTAGCTCTAAGAATCATAGCCTGACGAGGTGGTGGTGGTCCTTGTTGAGGCCTAGCACGATTTGGGCCTCTAAAAGGTCGGGAGGGAAACCGACGGGGTGGAAAATTCTGTCTTTTGAACTGAGGATCCTGTGGTGCCAAACTCCTCCTAGAACTCTCCATTGAAGTACTGTCATCTATCTGGCGGGCTTTTTCATGAACTCTGCAAGCCTCTACTAATCGGGGATAGCTATCAATCTGCAAGTGATTCATTGCCTTCTGCATTTTCTGATTCAAGCCATTTCTGGACTTCAAACATTTCCAAGACTCCATTGGATTGCCTTGAAACATCTTTGAGAACTTAATAAGATGTTCAAACTGTATACTCTGCCACGGTCATCTTTCCCTGAGTCAAATTCATGAACTCCCGCTCTTTCGCCTCACTGATGGACCTGGGAAAATATTTACCATAAAACATTTCCTTGAACCTATGCCAAGGAATAGGAATTCCCGCAGCATCCATTCTGGCCTTTTCTCCTCTCCACCAATTTCCAGCATCCTGTTGTAACATAAAGGTGGCAAAAGCAGTGCGTTGTAAATCTGAACACTTGACAGAGCACCGGAGCGTCGTTATTTCTCCGTTACTCTGGAGCAATTTAGAAGAAGGGTTTGAAAAAGGGTTTATTACCGAATTAATCTCAATACAAGCTTGGTAGCAAGTAGTAAGACTGACTTAGGTCGTCTCTCAAGGAATCTGTGTGGCAATCGTTGACTTAAACTTAGCAATAAATAAAAAGGGGGGGTTTTGATTTGGTTTGCAAAGGAATTAAATTGGAAAAAGTAAAGGCAATTGAAATGAATAATTGAAACGCAATGAAATAAATAAATTGGCAAGAATTAGAAGAAATACGAATGTAAAAGAAAACATGATTAAAGACTTGAATTAAAATGAACTCAGAAAGCAAAGAGGTTACTGAATAAAAACTTTATATTAATGAAAACGAGGGAGAGATTCAAAGTGAACTCTCCCAGGAAACAAGGTTTAATGTAAAAAACAATGACTGGAATTGATAAAAAGCAAAGACAATGAATATAAACTGGTGTTCTAAGGTTGGAAGACAAATAGGGATGAAACCCCAGAGAACTGTAAATAGAGAGTACCCAGAGAACTGTAAAGAACTGAGAGCCTTGGAAAAGTAAATCCTAAAACCGTCAGAGTACCAGTACCAAAGTGCATACAAGAGCTAGAGGTAAAGACTAGATGTCTAGACCTAGGCAAGAATGCTCTATTTATAGAATCCCAAAGGTCGCTGTCTTGGGCTACTGACATCTGGGCTTTTTCGCGCACTACCGCTGGGGCGGTATGTTCGTCCGCCTGGGTGGTCGGCATGTCCGCCGGGGCGGTTGGTTCGCTCCTGAAGGCAGTGAATTAGCTTTCCTTAGTTTCCAGATGCAATTTCCAACATATCTTGCAATTACCTGTTCCTGAGAAGCCACAACACTAGCAAAAACATATCAAACGTACCAGTGGCAACAACTAGAGTAATTAATACGCAAAATGGTACTAATACTCAAAACGGTAATGTAAATCAAATATTGCATAAGAAACCAATTTAAGCATAATTAAGAGCACACAATCACTCAGGTTATGAGGAGAATTAAGCATGAAAATACGGATTATCAAACCTCCCCACATTTGAACAATTGCATGTCCTCATGCAACAGAGAACCAAGCAACAGATACAGAATTCCAGCACAGCAGGTAAACAAGATAGCGAAAAGGGAACTATAGCTCAAACTTACAGACATGGTTAGCAACAGTCACTGGTAGTAGTAAACTAGTAAGATAATACAAGTTTCCAATTAACAATTATGCATTTTACGAACATGTTGGCAATTTCATCAAAAATAAGCAATGAGCAGGAGAATCAGGCATGAATGCATGATCAGAAAGATGCTGAGCCTTACACGGATATAATTCACTCAATAACACTCAAGTGTATAGGCTAGTCCCTAGAACACACAACACTAACACTCTTCCACAGACTTGCCAAAGATGAAAATAGCCTCTCAATTCAAACTTGATGCATTAAGAAACATGCCAAAGGGTTGTAATGAGGCCAAGGTACAGGTGGGGAAAATATGGGAATGTGGACTAAGGTGGAAATCAAAATCCCATGGTTCGCACAGTCAAGAGATAATACATCATATAAGCACAGAGACTAAGAACAAATATACATAATCCACAAAACTGAAAATAGCAGCGGTTGCTCCACATATATACAAGAGCTGCAAAGAAGAACTATATAAAAAGAAGCAAAATAAATAATGCAGATTCTGAAATTTATTATTATATATATATATATATTTATTTATTTATATATATACATTTTTTTTTATTTTAATGCCTTTTTCTAAACAGAATAAAATGTACTAATTACTTGCACCCCACCAAGTACCCAATTTCTTCCTTTACATATGCATATGATGTCCCCTATTACCCCAATCAGTGTACAAATCACTTCTTTCACCCCCACCAATTACCCAATTTCTTCCTTTAAGGGCATGTAAGAACCCCCCAATATCCCCAATCAAGCATCATAACACCAAATATAATACAAAACAAACCATGTTCATTTAATTTCCATAGGGTAATCATTGTTTTTCACTTTTTGGCTTGTAATGTGGTTAATATGAATGATAACGTGGTTTTTACCAATATATTATGCCCTTAATTTGGATGATTGTATGCAATTCTTTGCTCTATTTTGGCCTTTTATTGTATTTAATACAACTTGGAATTAATCTGAGCTTAATAGAAATAAAGGCTAAATTAACAAGTTTTATGATGTTTTTACAATTCAAAGATGACCTTTGCACTTGATCTTGGATATTTTGTATTTTTAGTACAGGTCACATGTATTATTAGAGTTGTAGACATCAGGAACTGAGCAAGAATCGGAGCAGTGGAATTCCAGAACCAGCATCGAGCGCTCCAGCGCCCATAGCGCGCTCCAGCGCGCGAGGCTCACTTAAACTCGTCACGTGCACAGCGCTGGCGCACTAGCGAGCTATACGCGCCCCAGCGCCGCGTCGTAACTCTGTCACAGCAGAAACCCTATCTGCACGAGTTGGGGGCCCAAATTGATTAGGGTTTGGAGGCTGCTCATCTTATTTAAAGGAAGCTAATGCATCAGAAACGACACCTCTCAACACCACCACTTTTACATCTTTTCTTTTCCTAGTTAGAGTTATTTTTCTCTCCATTAGAATTTCTGTTTTCCTAGTTTAGCTCTAGCTCCTTCATTTGTATTCTGAACGTTATTCGTCTAGCCCTTTGGGTTTTGTAAGTTACTTTTTTATCATTAATTCAGTTATTCGTTCTTTTAATCCTTTCCCTTAATTGCATTTAATTTCCTTACTTTATTGTTCAATTTAATTACTCTCTTTATTCCAATTTATTTCTTGCCCTTTTAATTCCCTTCATGAGTAACTAAGTTTCTTGGTGGTTTATGAGGGTGTAAACATCATTGGGGTAATTTGAGGCTTTGTTCTTAATCTTGCATAAGTTTTCATTATCAAACCTTGGCATATAATTTGAGATCTTAAATTGTGTGTTTAATCCTTTGTTTTGGCTTACTCGATTGAGTAGGCTAATTCATTGGCATATGTTTATGTGTTAGTTGATTAATTAATGCATGACATATTAGGATTTGGTAATGAGTAATTAATTGGCTGATTAGTCTCTTTAATTAGATTAAAGTGATTGGCTTTAATAATTGTTGAAAGTGGAACTAAAGGTGAGATCTCACTAATTAATCCCATTCTAGGCAATTAATCACTAGAATCACAACAAATGAGTTAGATCTAACTCCGGCGTAATTAATCAACTCATGCATTCTTTTGTAGCCAGTGATAACACCCTAATGAATGTTCCACCCCCATAAACCGTTGTTTTTATTATTTGCATTTTATTCCAATTTAATTCTCTTGCATACAAAAACCCCCCAATTGTGACAACCCGTCATACAACTAGTCTTGTGCATTGCTCTCTTAGTCATTCCTTTTGAGAGACGACCCTGGTTCCCACTAAACTATATTAGGGGAACTTGGTTTTATAAATAAATTAAATTTATGGCTGTCACGACAGCAACCAAAATATTTTTGGCGCCGTTGCCGGGAAATGGCGATGAAAGTAATTATTAGTTGTTTGATTTGTAAATAGTGTACATAACCGTTTCCTGTTATTTTTCTTTGTTTCTTTCAAAAATAAAAACAACAAAAAGATTTTCTTTCTATTTTGCATTTTATTTTCGTTTTATATTTTTGTTTTTACTCTTCCTAGACTCGCTGTTTCACGAACAGCTGAGCCTGCTACTGTTACTCGCGCTCCAGCGCGTATACAGCGCCCCCAGTGCGCGACTGCGACTGCAAAGTTGCAGCCGCGCATGACTCGATCCCAACCGGATCCCCAGCTTCCGGTTTTTGATCCTGAAATCGAACACACCGGAAGATCTTTGAGTTTATTGAGTCTCAAGGGCAACCGGAAGATCCACCGTTGAAACGCTAATTTTCTCTGGTCCTGAACTTTCTCATTTGTCTGTTAGTTTTTCAGGTCCAAGTTCGATTATGGCAGACTATCAGCCCACACAGAAGGAACTTGCAGCTCCTGACCTCAGCCAACAACCTTTGGGGATTACTTACCCAAGGTTGGACACTGAGTTCGAGCTTAAGGGAGCTATTCTCCATTTGCTACCTAAATTCCACGGTTTGGCCGGCGAGGATCCACACCAGCACCTCAAGGAATTCCATGTGGTGTGTGAGACTCTCAAGCCAAGAGGAGTCAACGAGGAACACGTGAAGCTTCGGGCTTTTCCGTTCTCTCTGGACAGTCAGGCGAAGCAATGGTTCTTGAACCTGCCAAATGGAGCTGTCAACACATGGATTGGCATGAAGAAGATCTTTCTGGAGAAATTCTTCCCAGCCTCAAGGGCAGCAGCCATAAGGAAGGACATCAGTGGCATCCGCCAACTGCAAGGTGAGTCTCTCCATGAATACTGGGAGAGATTCAAGAAACTGGTGGCAAGCTGTCCAACCCATCAGATCTCCGAGCAATTGTTGATCCAGTACTATTATGAGGGTCTGATGGGTATGGATCGTTGTATGATTGACGCTGCCAGTGGTGGGGCCCTGATGGACAAGACTCCGGCAGAAGCAAGACTTCTGTTCGAAAACATGGCTGTGAACTCACAGCAGTTTGGCACAAGGGCAACCGTTGTGACCAAAGGGGTGAATGAGGTAGCTCAACAAGAAAGTGGTGGCCTAAACCAAAAGCTGGATGAGATTGCTACCTTCATGAAGCTATTGGCCATCAACCAAGCTAAACCGGGAACCTCCAGCCAAGCAATGGTGTGTGGGATATGCTCTTTGGAGACCCATCCAACTGACTAGTGCCCACACCTTCAAGAAGAAGCAATAGTGGTGGCAGCTGCAAACACCTCCCCGGGAAAGCCTCAATTTCAGCCATAGAATCAACCCACTGGGAACACCTACAACCCAAGTTGGAGGAATCACCCGAACCTGCGATGGAATAACAATCCACAGCCACAACAAGTGCAGCAACCTCAGCAGGTTCGGTACCAACCTCCTCATCAAAAGCAACCCCAGGCTCCATATCAGGCTCCAATGGCCTTGCCTCCACCACCGCAACAATTGGCTCTGCCTGCACCTCCGAATCCTAACAAGCCAACCATCGGTAATGTGATGAAGCTACTCATGGAGCAACAAAGGATGATGCTGAACTTGCAGAATGAGGTCAATCAAATGAAGGGAAATCCGGCCACACAAGCCTGTGAACAAGCTGGCACCTCACAGATCCCATCTCAAACAGTTCCCAATCCCAAGGGGAATGTGAGTGCCATCCACATCATGACCGGAGCAGCCGGTGCTAACAGTGCTGGATCAAAGTAGCCTCAAAACAGTACTCCGTCCAACTTAGGGACGTTAAAGCAAAGTGCTTCGTGGGAGACAACCCACCGGTTTTTCCTATTTTTTTTCAGTATTTTTAATTTCCGTATTTTAATTTCCGTATTTCAATTTCAGTATTTCTAATTCTGTATCTTATTTTCCGTATTTTATTTTTATTTATATTGGCATCTTTAAAATTTTGCATGCATTTAAATTAATTAGGATAGTTTCATGCATTTTAGGAATTATAGCAGTAAAACACTGATTCTGCATCAGGAGGCCGCGCCCGGGCGCCCCATACGCGCCCCAGCACGCGCGTCTCGTTTTAATGAAACGCTGCGTTTGGGCTTCGCGCTCCAGCGCGCCCAGCGCGCTCTAGCGCACGCGGGTTTCTTCAAAAACCCTAAATCCCCAAATCGCAGACCATTCGGTCACCATCTCCCTCCATTGCAGCTCCAGCGCAGCCGTTTTCCTCTCTTCTCTCTGTCACCATTTTTCACACATTTGCTCATATTTGCCTCCATACATTTGTCCATCTTATCATTGCATTGCATCCTATCAAGGTACATTGGTCTAAAACTCAATCTTTTCATTGTTCTTGGTAGAAATCGGTTCTTTGATTGATTAGGAGATGGAAAATGTGATTTTCGGTTGTTTAGTGTGAGTTTAATCGGTTGGTTTTGCATGTTATTTGATTTAATCGGTTAGAATGGTGAGAAATTTTGAGTTGGGATCGTGTTCTTACTGTTCTGCGTTGCTCTGTACTATCGTCGAAACCCTCGTGCGCTCTGGCGCGCTATACGCGCTCGAGCGCGAGGTGCTTTCATTCCATTGCAGATCGTGCGCTCGAGCGCGCCCTCCGCGCTCTGGCGACGGTCTGCTGCAGAATTTGGGCCGAATCTGTGATTAATTGTTTGCTGGAATTGGGCATGTTTAACTGTTATATTGTACTTTGTTTTGCATTTGCATTTGTTTATGGCATGACCAGAATTGACATTAGCCAAAATTTGGACTGAATATTGGGACTTAATTGTCTTGATCTTTATCTTTCAGGCATGGCACCACGAACCTGAGGTGGTAAAGGGAAGAGAGTACGCACCACCGAGGAGGATGATCACTCCTATGATCAGCCTCACGATCCCGCACGGTTCCTCGACGTCATTGCCGAGATGGCTTTCCATGCCACGATTCATAAGAGGAAACCCCTCTTTGAGTTGGGGTATCAGTTCCACGATGAGGGCCAAGGACGGCTCGATATGGTCGTGGCAGAGATTGAGAGACGAGGGTGGGCCCACTACCTTCTTAGTGTCCCCGTCAGGGCGAACATCACATGGGTACGGGAGTTTTACGCCAACTTCCACGACCACGCTGCCACTGAGGTGTTCCTCCGGAGCAGTGGAATTCAGAACCAGCATCGAGCGCTCCAGCGCCCATAGCGCGCTCCAGCGCGCGAGGCTCACTTAAACTCGTCACGTGCACAGCGCTGGCGCTCTAGCGAGCTATATGCGCCCCAGCGCTGCGCTGCAACTCTGTCACAGCACAAACCCTATCGGCACGAGTTGGGGGCCAAAATTGATTAGGGTTTGGAGGCTGCTCATCTTATTTAAAGGAAGCTAATGCATCAGAAACGACACCTCTCAACACCACCACTTTTACATCTTTTCTCTTCCTAGTTAGAGTTATTTTTCTCTCCATTAGGATTTCCGTTTTCCTAGTTTAGCTCTAGCTCCTTCATTTGTATTCTCAACGTTATTCGTCTAGCCCTTTGAGTTTTGTAAGTTACTCTTTTATCATTAATTCAGTTATTCGTTCTTTAATCCTTTCCCTTAATTGCATTTAATTTCCTTACTTTATTGTTCAATTTAATTACTCTCTTTATTCCAATTTATTTCTTGCCCTTTTAATTCCCTCCATGAGTAACTAAGTTTCTTGGTGGTTTATGAGGGTGTGAACATCATTGGGGTAATTTGAGGCTTTGTTCCTAATCTTGCATAAGTTTTCATTATCAAACCTTGGCATATAATTTGAGATCTTAAATTGTGTGTTTAATCCTTTGTTTTGGCTTACTCGATTGAGTAGGCTAATTCATTGGCACAAGTTTATGTGTTAGTTGATTAATTGATGCATGACATATTAGGATTTGGTAATGAGTAATTAATTGGCTGATTAGTCTCTTTAATTAGATTAATGTGATTGGCTTTAATAATTGTTGAAAGTGGAACTAAAGGTGAGATCTCACTAATTAATCCCATTCTAGGCAATTAATCACTAGAATCACAACAAAGGAGTTAGATCTAACTCCGACGTAATTAATCAACTCATGCATTCTTTTGTAGCCAGTGGTAACACCCTAATGAATGTTCCACCCCCATAAACCGTTGTTTTTATTATTCGCATTTTATTCCAATTTAATTTTCTTGCATACAAAAACCCCCCAATTGTGACAACCCGTCATACAACTAGTCTTGTGCATTGCTCTCTTAGCCATTCCTTGTGAGAGACGACCCTGGTTTCCACTAAATTATATTAGGGGAACTTGGTTTTATAAACAAATTAAATTTATGGCTGTCACGACAGCAGCGATCAATGAACAAAGGGGAATAAGGCTCAACTTGGTTAACAAGGGTAATTACAAGGGTTGGTCTATATGGCAGTGGGCTAAACAAGAAAATGCATGAGTCTATCATCTACATCAAGTACAGAAGAGCTGGCTATATGGCAAGTCCAGGATCGGTGTACCTGTGTGTGTGTGCAACAAATAGTGCTGTTGAAGGCTCAAAACTAAGGGTACACAAGCATCATACGTGCATCCAACCTAATTCAAAGTGCTCACAATCTAAGGACATATATAACACAATTGCCAACAGTTAATAATTTTAATCAAAACATAGGAAACAAGTATCAACTACCTAGCTCACCATCAAAACAAAACCAGTACTAGCAACTAACCAGTCTCAGCAGATAGAACACTAACTAATAAAAAAGATCAACTAATGAGAAAATAGAGACAAAAATTAAAACAAGAGTTAAGGAAAAGAAAGTGTTACCCCTCCCCACACTTGGGGTTGTCACTGTCCTCAGTGGCGTTGTCAAGCTCAATGGAGAGTGGTACGCACACCCTGAGTTCTTTGATCCAACCAACTCAGGTGTTCCCCTTCGGCCTGCTGCTACAGGCTACTCATCATCATCATCATCAAAGCGGTGCTGCGGGTCGAGCATCAGAGCCCGCATCTGCCGAATGGTGTCTCTTTGGGATGCCCGCAATTGCACTGCGAGCTCGCCTTGCATTCGCTCAAACCTGGCATCTATATGGGTCATGAGAGTAGAGCACATATCATCGAATGAAGAAGGGCCAGGAGCGTCAGCAGGTGGGCCAGCAATATCAAGGACCTCGCGGGCATCTGCGGCGGCGGCTGCGCGCTCCCTGGCTCTCCGCTCTGTGGTATCCCGCTGTACCAGACCAGTAACTCCCACTTTTGGGATATCTCCCTGCCAATCATCAGTATCTTCTTCTGCCACCCCTGCCCGCTCTGCCATGGTGGAGATCAAAGCAGGATAGGGAAGGCTACGGAAGCGAGCACCATCATGCACCTTACTCATGGTAGTGTAAATCATTTTTGGCACATTTATCCAACAGTTCCCCAAGATCAGGTAGACAAGGGTTGGCTGAAAACGGCCCGAGTCCACGCTCCGGTTTCTACACAAAGTCTGGCTCGCACCCTCTCCAAGAGATTCGCAGTAGGCTGGCGGCGGAGCTGGGTGAACTCATCATCGTCCTGCCATGTTTTGCTGGTGGGTAGAGGAATGCAAAGAATCTCGGCTATGGCCCCTGGGGATACCGGAACCTATTGACTGTAATGCCCTATTAGATAGCCTCTAGTGCTATAGTCATTTAGGGCCATTTCATAAGGGTTACCTCCTGTTATCATACTTATACTTGTTTTTAAAATACTTGTACGCGGAAAATACATGGGAGAACTTTTTTCAAAAATCGTTTGCGGAATATCAATATAAGGGCATTGCGTATAGTATAGCGATAATATATGACACATGACATAGTCTGAATAATACCTCATAAAATAAATCGAAATAAACAAACATAGTCTCCCCAAACACACAACCAAGAAAGTAAATAGTAATAATAGGTGTCATCTCATGAGCCTAAACTGAAAACACTATACAAATCCATAAACTGAAAACATAAATGCCGGCTAACATATGTTCGAACTCAAAGTAAACACAGTAAATAAATGCTAACGTCTGAAGTAAATATAATCCATAACGTAAAAGCAGAAATTGATAAGACTAGAATGAATAAATAAACTGCAAAGAACTAAAGTTGCGCGGGCTCCTCATCCGCTCCTGTGTCCTGTAGAACCTCATCATCTAACATGGGGGAAAAACGAGGGGTGAGTACTGGGAAGTAACTCAGTAGGGAGCCGCTCCGGGTTTATTAATAAAATCGGTGTGACATGAATGATTTCAATTTCAGTTATAAGTTCTAAAATGATCTTTCCCAGAACGACTTACCTAAGTGCCTCTTGTTCATTTTACATCATACATACAATATACATAATTTATAGCCTTCGTGTGTGTACTCTACGTGCCATCTAGTCATATAGGGAAACTTAAATCAATTATCATGCTATGTTCTCTGACACTTTACGGAACTGTAACTCATTATCACTTTATCTCTTATTATGTCTTATGGCCTGTCCACCCTCCTGTAAACCTCCGCTGCACCGACCCCTAGGCATGAGCTCATCCTAATCTAATGGGGAGAGGGGGATATTCACCAACTGCAAGTGAAGGACCTGTAGCGTCGAGGATGTCAACCCCCTCCTACAACCTCTCAATCACAAGCCGAAGGCTACTCTGTAATCTACGCGCCACCCAGTGACGTCTTTATTAACCACGCGCCACCCGGTGACGTCTTAACATCATACATGCGCCACCCAGTGACGTCTCAGACATAACACATAACACATAACACATACACTCATCACATAATTCACATAAACATATATTATCATCATTTAACTCATATAAACATAACATATCCACACATCATCATCCAAACAACATATAATCTTGCATACAATCCATAATTAACTCATTTATATCATCCATACTAGTTGTAGAACGCATTAGGGTACATAAAGGGTCAAAATAGTTCATTTTCGCAAAAACAACAGTCGTAATCGATTACACGGGCTGGTAATCGATTACAGTAATCGATTACACGAACTGGTAATTGATTACTGTAATTGATTACGCAACTCTGTAATCGATTAACAGAGAGCAGCGTTTTCTCGCGATCGGAAATTCAGACATCGTAATCGATTACGAACCCGTGTAATCGATTACGACGTCTTGAAACACGACTTGGGAGTTCCAAAAACACGATTTTCAATAGCCAATGGCCCAAAATATTAACCCAACATCGTCCCAATCGATAGAAAACATAGCCATTCCATTAACAATCATAAAAATACTTTTAAAACGTTTCTCAATTCATAAAACCCTTTTCTTTCTCAAGGCCAATTTCATAAATCAACCCTTTCATGAACCCTAATGGGAAAAACAACGTACAACATTCAATACTCCATTAATTTATCAATAATCATGCAAATACATAACGATTAGAATGCCTAACCCCTACCTCTTGAAGACAATCCTTGCTTTAAGACGGAATCCTAGTTTCACGAACGGCCCGACTCCAACGATGACCCTTTTCGGAGAAAAGCAACCGGTATAAACGTCCGGCTTGGTGAGAGGATCAATAATATGTAATTATCTTTGAGATTGGGTGAGTATTTGTGGGTTTTTCCTGACGTGGAATGGCTATGGCTATGAGGGTTCTTGAGAGAGAAACAATGGAGGCTCTGGGATGAAGAGGGAGAGTGTTTCTGACTAAATGAGCTGGAAAAATAGGGTTTATCTTTTTATATGCTGAGCTATTAGGTTTTAAGAGTCATCGTGGGGCCCACCCGTCACTTAAAACATCTGAAAACTCATTCTGCGCGTTGTGTAATCGATTACATCGAACTTGTAATCGATTACAGGCCTTCGAAAAAGCCCAATACTGAAACTTGACCTGCTGTAATCGATTACCAAGGAGCTGTAATCGATTACTGGGCGTGAAAAATGCCCCAAAACACTTCTAAAGTGTCCCAACTCACATACTAAGATTCATATTACCCATAATGACTTAATGTAACATCAAAGCACACATAAATACACATAAATACTCATAAAAACACATAGCATAGATACTTTAAGCCAGGGGAAACATGTTCACTCAAACCCAATTAAGTTCCAATTAAAGTCCATTACCCTTAATTTCCTTTAATTAGGACCTAATAAAGATCGGGGTGTTACATTGACCGCGGAGATGGACATGAGTGGCTCCTATGGTGTGGTAGTTCGCATAGAACTCCCTTACCAGAGTCCAGTTGGCTTCCTTTGGCTCTGCAAGCAGGAAGTTCCATCGACGCGTCTGAATCCCTGCCACCACGGCTTCAATAGATGGATTTGAGCCCCCATAGCAGAGGTGGTGCTCATGGAGGATGGAACGCTTCTGAAAATCCTCATAATAGCGCTCCTCAGCCACTAAGCAATCAAAGAAATAGCTATCCGATGCTTCCACCTCGCGGAAGTCCCAAGAGGATTCTCCCTGAGTTTGCTGTGGGCGGCGGGCTCTCTTGGGTTCCATTGATCTGCAAAAAGAACAACACACAAATACAAAGGAGCAACAAAAGGGGTTAGGAGTCAGATGCAAAAACACCAATTAACCATATACTCAGCCGACAAGATGATTCAGCGCAACCGCGGCACAACCGCCTGGGCGGTTTGCGGCGGTCAGAACAGCGCGCAGCGCCAGTGTAACACCCGTGATTCGGGACTTTCTTGTTTTGTGTATTCTCAGTTGCCGGCGCGGATTTTGATGCGTGGAGCTTAGAGTTATGCATATATGTATATATATATATGGTGATATTTCATTTTGTGTTTTCTATGGTTGATATATGTATATATGCACATGTAGTGCGCACGTGGGTAACGTGGTGCTAAGATTTATTTATGTGAATTGATGATGGTGGATAATTAATGTTGGAACAAGATATATGGTGTTGCCTGAGATAAATATATTTTACGGAATCAAAGTGGTGTGTGTGTTTGGATTTAATTTAATTTCCGTACTCAGGGAAGAGACCGGTATTTAGTTTATTTATATATATATATATTGCAGTACTAACATGTACATGTATATATATATATATATATATATATATATAATCATGCTTGATATATTAAGGTGCTTATGTGAGAACAAATGAAATTTCATATATGTAAGGGAACATATTTTATGTCTTGTGATTAAAATAAGTTGTATCTATATATATATATATATAGGAATATGGGTGCATAAATATATATATATGCATTTATTTTATGTGACTAAATTTTGTGAATGTGCTATTAGATATTATAATAATAATTTAAGTTGCTGAGAAGCAAGGCAAACTTAATATTATTATTGTATGAGTTAGGGAACCCCTGGGAGGGGTAATGATCATTATAAAAATCTGATTGAGACCTTAATATTTAAATTTAAGTCCCAAATTGGTGTTCGGAAAATAATTGGAAAATATTCTCACCAATATTGGAAAATTATGATTTTAAAGCTATTATTATTAAATTTCGCATTTTTACGATTTTCAGGAAAAATCCTTTTAGATATAAATAATGCGAAATTTATAATAATATGAGATAATTATTTTAGACTCATTGAGAGTCTCATAACATTAAGGAAATTTCCATAACGATCATACATCCTTTTCTTATTTTAAAAATTGAGTGTTTAGTGAGTTTTTGAGTAACCTGAGAGCGAGCCTGAGCTAGATCCTAAACACAACCGGAGCAACTTTTTAGGACCCTGAGCTCTCCAAAATTTATTAAACTCTCACCATAAATCTTAGTTGTAATTTCTTACTCAAAATCATACTCATACTCATTACCTAGAGACATTTAACACTACAACAACTCAAAAATTAAACAAAACACTACACCCTTGGCCTTAAGTTCTCGGCCAGCTCCTCCCCTTCAAACACAACTCCATTTTCATCAAACACACACTTCAGAAAGCTTCTTTTCCTCCCTCTCCCTCACCATTTTCGCCCACCACCAGAGGGAGCTCAGAACCACCATCAACACCACCCCTCTTGCTATTTTCTTCAACCATTCAAGTGAGTTACCAACCCCCTTTCTTCTTCCACTGATTTTTTCTACTATTTCAGAACTTCTTGCTCATTGTTTTGTTGAAATGCTCTTCTGATTTTCGAGCTTCATGATGCATGCTAGTGTATCTTGATGAATCTGATGCATGGAGCTTGCTTAGGTGCTTGCATGTGGAGTTTGATGATTGTATGTTGAAATGGGTGTTTGCATGTGTAGGATTTTTGTGTTTTCCTTACACGAGGTTCTAAAATATGTAGTTAGAGTACTGATTACATGTATATGTGAGTGTTACATTTTTGGTATCAGAGCAGTTCGGTCCAATTGAGCCTGAGGACTGAGCTTGTTATTCCTTCCACGATCTTGTTTGTTCTTTGTCCTTGGTTTTCTTCTTGTATATGTAGCTATCGTGAGTGCCATTACCTCTCCAATGCTCTGCATTGAGAATGAGCCTGATCAACTCATTAACTGTGCAGGAATTGATAGAACGTGATGCCGCCACGACGAGCTCGGGATGCTGCTCAAAATCGCGACCTCCGAGATGTCGCTGAAGCCATTAGAGCCCAAGCCGAGGCGTTAGTTAGGATGGCGCAGGCTATGGAGGCAGGACGCGCGCAACAACCTCCAGTGAGCGAAGAGTCCCACAGGTACATGGAATTCAGGCAGAGGAACCCACCTACCTTTAGAGGGGAGCTGAACCCCAATCTCGCAGATGGTTGGATCCAGGGGATCGAACGCATCTTCGAAGACATCCCTCTCACCGAGGCTCAGAAGATAAAGTTCGCGACTCGGGAGCTCAAGAGTCATGCAGAGTCATGGTGGGAGACTATGAAACCTGTTGTGCAACCGACGGAAGATGCCATCAACTAGGAAGGATTCAAAGTTGCTTTCTTCGAGAAATACATCCCGAAGCCGGTCCGCGAAGCTAAGGACGAGGAGTTTCTTCAACTTGTTCAAGGAGACATGAGCATCCTGGAGTACACCGCCGAGTTTGATAGGCTGTGCAGATACTCCACCACTTACAAGCTCAACCCAGACGAAGAATGGAAGTGTAGGAGATATGAGCGGGGTTTAAGGCCCGATCTCAATGAGAGAGTCATCACTCATAACCTTCGGAACTACGCCGCTCTGGCAAGCACGTGTATAGCACAGGAGCAGAGCTCCCAGAGGAAGGAAGCTGCGGAAAGAGAGGCAGGGAAGAGAAAAAGATCAGAGGAGGCCGGGCCGAGCCAAGCTCCGAGGGCTCAACCCCCAACACGTTTCGGAGGGCACCCTCCGCGACATCCCCCTCTGTTTCACCGCCGCCAGGGGAGGTTTGGAGCACTGATGCCGCCGAGGCAGTCAAGTACCGCCCCCAGCAACCTCAGCAGCACCAACAACAGCAGCAGAGGCCCCAACAACAACAAAGGAGGCAGCCACCTCCACCACGGCCTAACGCGGCTAGAAAACCTCCTCAAGTCCGTCCCGTCAAGGCAGCAGCGCGACAGCCAGCTCTGTTTGCACGATATCCTCCCTGCGGAAGGTGTGGGATGAGGCACCAGGGAGACTGCGCCACATGCTTTTCTTGTGGACAGAGGGGGCACTTTGCAAGGTCATGCCCCAGAGGCGGAGATCAACCGCCGCAACGACAAGCTTGGATATATGTTGGGACCGCCGAGCAGGCGAGGGAGTCGGGGGAGCTGTTCCAAGGTGAGTGTAGGTTGTCCGGAACTGTCTTATCTTTTTTGTTTGATTCGGGCGCGACCCTCTCTTTTTTAGCTCATGCATGCGTTGAGAGACTAGGTTTGCCAATCACCACCCTCTCATACACTTTGCATGTATCCACCCCAACATCATTACATGTTAGTACCTCCTCATGCATTTTT
Organism: Aeschynomene evenia; assembly: GCA_013621005.1. NCBI lineage: Eukaryota > Viridiplantae > Streptophyta > Magnoliopsida > Fabales > Fabaceae > Aeschynomene > Aeschynomene evenia. The sequence goes on along the minus strand of CM024272.1, from coordinate 4,978,528 downwards.
GGGTGTGTTTTTGAGTTACTTGGAAGAACCTTTAAGGTTGACCTGATTAGCATTCCCCTGTCTGGACTATATATTATTTTGGGAATGGATTGGTTGAGATTGAACCGGGTTATGTTGGAGTGTGGTAGAAACCTTGTTCTTTTCCCTGATGAGTTAGAGAGGATCGTTCTCAGTAGAGTCGATAACATAGAAACTCCATCTAGTTCCCAATCATCCCTCTTCAGTTGTAGAGTGAATACCCAGGAATTCGCCACGTTCGCCTCATCTACGGTTAGTAAAGAGATAAGGATAGAGGATATTCGAGTAGTCCGCGACTTCCCAGAAGTCTTTCCGGAGGAGATACCGGAGTTTCCGCCACAACGTGAAGTGGAGTTCTCGATCGACTTGGTCCCCGGAGCGGGACCGATCTCTACTGCCCCGTATCGGATGGCCCCGGCCGAGCTTAAGGAACTAAAGGCACAATTGGAGGAATTGCTAGAGAAACGGTTCATACGACCGAGCGCATCACCATGGGGAGCACCGGTATTGTTCGTGAAGAAAAAGGATGGATCGATGTGGTTGTGTATAGACTACCGGCAGTTGAACAAGGTCACTATCAAGAACAAGTATCCTTTGACGCGGATAGACGACCTCATGGATCAATTGCGAGGTGCGACCGTGTTTTCGAAGATAGATTTACGGTCCGGATATCACCAAATCCGAGTTCGGGAAGCCGACATCCCGAAGACGGCGTTTAGATCGAGGTATGGTCACTTCGAGTTCCGGGAATACTTAGATCGTTTTGTAGTGGTCTTCATCGACGATATCTTGATCTACTCAAAAACGGAAGAAGAGCACGCCGAGCACTTGAGGATGGTTTTGGGCATTTTGGCCGATCGGAGACTGTATGCCAAACTCTCTAAGTGCGAGTTTTGGCTTAGAGAGGTTCAATTCTTGGGACATGTGGTATCTCAAGAAGGCATAGCGGTGGACCCAGCAAAGGTTAGAGCTGTGATAGAATGGGAGCGACCAACTACGGCAACCGAGATCCGGAGTTTCTTAGGGCTCGCAGGGTATTACCGGAGATTTATCCAAGGGTTTTCTTAGATGTCGGCCCCAATGACAAAGCTTACCAAGAAAAATGCCCCGTTCGTGTGGAATGAAGCTTGCGAGCAAAGTTTTCAGGAATTGAAGAAGAGGTTGACTTCAGCCCCGGTATTGACGCTTCCGTATCTTGAACAACCACTAGAAGTGTACTGTGATGCTTCAGGACGAGGGTTAGGTTTCGTTTTCGTTTTGATGCAGCAAGGTAGACCGGTGGCCTACGGATCGCGACAACTCCGACCACACGAGATGAATTATCCGACGCACGACTTGGAATTAGCAGCGGTTGTTTCGGCACTGAAGATGTGGAGACACCACCTTTTCGGAACCAAGTTTGAAGTATTTTCGGATCACAAAAGCCTCAGGTACCTGTTCGATCAAAAGGAGCTCAACATGAGGCAATGTCGCTGGATGGAGTTCCTTAAGGACTTCGACTTCACGCTTCACTACCACCCCGGAAAAGCTAACGTGGTAGCTGATGCGTTGAGCCGAAAGACCTTGCATGCAGCGTGGATTATGATAAAGGAGTTGGAGCTGGTACAACAGCTAGAAGACATGAATCTCAACATGGATTTGACGCCGAAGAGTATTAAGTTCCATCACTTGGTCATTTCGAGCGATTTCAAGCGACGGATTGAGGAAGCTCAGCAAGAGCAGGCGGATAGAGAGTTTCAGGAGATACTTGGAGCAGTCCAACAAGGCAAGATGAAAGGGATTGTGCAAGGAGCTGATGGGTTATGGAGATTTGACGGGCGAGTTTGCGTGCCAAGAGGACAAGGGTTACGGGAGGACATACTTCGTGAAGCACATCAAAGTCAGTTCACCATACATCCCGGAATGACAAAGATGTATAATGACCTCTAGGAACGGTTTTGGTGGCCCAGATTGAAGAAGGACGTAGCCCAATTCATCGAGAAATGCCTCGTCTGCCAGAGAATCAAGGCCGAACATCAGAAGCCAGCAGGGACTTTAAATCCCTTCCCTATTCCCGAGTGGAAGGGGGAGCACATCACGATGGATTTCGTGACGGGATTGCCTCTAACACAACGGAAAGTTGATTCTATTTGGGTGATTGTAGACCGGTTGACTAAGTCAGCACATTTCCTGCCGGTGAGGATGAACTATCCACTGGAGAAATTAGCTCAGATGTACATTGATTGGATCATTCGCTTGCATGGAGTACCCTCTTCGATCGTCTCAGACAGGGATACGAGATTCACATCTAGATTTTGGGGAGCTTTGCAGCATGCTTTTGGTACTAAGTTGAGCCTAAGTACGGCGTACCACCCCCAGACCGACGGCCAAACCGAGCGGACGATACAAAAGCTTGAGGACATGTTAAGAGCAGTGGTTCTAGAGATGCCAGGGAGTTGGGATGCTCACCTGCCATTGGTCGAGTTTGCCTACAATAATAGCTACCATGCTAGTATTGGCATGGCGCCGTATGAAGCCCTTTATGGCCGGAAGTGCCAGTCTCCGCTTTGCTGGAACGAGTCAAGGGAAGATCAGTCTTTAGGGCCGGATCTAGTGCAACAGACCACCGAGAAGATCAAGATGGTTAAGGAAAGAATGAAGGCTGCCCAGGATCGGCAGAAGAGTTATGCGGACAAGAGGCGACGTGAGCTAGAATTCCAAGAGGGCGACCACGTGTTTTTGCGGGCCGTACCTACAACGGGGATAGGACGAACCTTGAGAACCCGGAAGTTTAACCCTAGATATATTGGACCTTTCCAAATCATAAAGCGGGTAGGACCTTCAGCTTACCAGATACCCCTTCCACCTAACTTGGCAAACCTTCATGACGTGTTTCACGTCTCTCAACTACGCAAGTATCAGGCTTCGCCTGAGCATGTGTTAGAGCCGGAAAACATTCAGTTGAAGGACAACCTGACACTAGGGCTCCCCGCGACCAAGATTGTTGATCGCAAGTTAAAGCAGACCCGCCGGAGTGACATTCCTCTTGTTAAAGTGATTTGGGGAGACCGATCTCTAGGAGACCATTCGTGGGAGCTCGAATCTGAGATGCGAGACAAGTTCCCCCACCTCTTTGAAGGTACGGTTTGAAATTTCGGGACGAAATTTCTTTATAGGGGGGTAGATTTGTAACACCCGTGATTCGGGACTTTCTTGTTTTGTGTATTCTCAGTCGCCGGCGCGGATTTTGATGCCCGGAGCTTAGAGTTATGCATATATGTATATATATATGTGGTGATATTTCATTTTGTGTTTTCTATGGTTGATATATGTATATATGCACATGTAGTGCGCACGTGGGTAACGTGGTGCTAAGATTTATTTATGTGAATTGATGATGGTGGATAATTAATGTTGGAACAAGCAATATGGTGTTGCCTGAGATAAATATATTTTACGGAATCAAAGTGGTGTGTGTGTTTGGATTTAATTTAATTTCCGTACTCAGGGAAGAGACCGGTATTTAGTTTATTTATATATATATATTGCAGTAGTGACATGTACATGTATATATATATATATATATATATATATATATATATATATATATATATATATATATAATCATGCTTGATATATTAAGGTGCTTATGTGAGAACAAATGAAATTTCATATATGTAAGGGAACATATTTTATGTCTTGTGATTAAAATAAGTTGTATATATATATATATATATATATATATATATATATATATATATATATATATATGTATATGGGTGCATAAATATATATATATATATGCATTTATTTTATGTGACTAAATTTTGTGAATGTGCCATAAGTTATTATAATAATAATTTAAGTTGCTGAGAAGCAAGGCAGACTTAATATTATTATTGTATGAGTTAGGGAACCCCTGAGAGGGGTAATGATCGTTATAAAAATCTGATTGAGTCCTTAATATTTAAATTTAAGTCCCAAATTGGTTTTCGAAAAATAATTGGAAAATATTCTCACCAATATTGGAAAATTATGATTTTAAAGCTATTATTATTAAATTTCGCATTTTTACGATTTTCAGGAAAAATCCTTTTAGATATAAATAATGCGAAATTTATAATAATATGAGATAATTATTTCAGACTCATTGAGAGTCTCATAATATTAAGGAAATTTTCATAACGATCACACATCCTTTTCTTGTTTTAAAAATTGAGTGTTTAGTGAGTTTTTTGAGTAACCTGAGAGCGAGCCTGAGCTAGATCCTAAACACAACTTGAGCAACTTTTTAGGACCCTGAGCTCTCCAAAATTTATTAAACTCTCACCATAAATCTTAGTTGTAATTTCTTACTCAAAATCATACTCATGCTCACTACCTAGAGACAATTAACACTACAACTCAAAAATTAAACAAAACACTACACCCTTGGCCTTATATTCTCGGCCAGCTCCTCCCCTTCAAACACAACTCCATTTTCATCAAACACACACTTCAGAAAGCTTCTTCTCCTCCTTCTCCCTCACCATTTTCGGCCACCACCAGAGGGAGCTCAGGACCACCATCAACACCAGCCCTCTTACTATTTTCTTCAACCATTCAAGTGAGTTACCAACCCCCTTTCTTCTTCCTCTGATTTTTTATACTATTTCAGAACTTCTTGCTCATTGTTTTGTTGAAATGCTCCTCTGATTTTCGAGCTTCATGATGCATGCTAGTGTATCTTGATAGTCTGATGCATGGAGCTTGCTTAGGTGCTTGCATGTGGAGTTTGATGATTGTATGTTGAAATGGGTGTTTGCATGTGTAGGATTTTTGTGTTTTCCTTACATGAGGTTCTGAAATATGTAGTTAGAGTACTGATTACATGTATATGTGAGTGTGGATGATGAGTTTTGAGTGATTTGGATGAGTAGGTATGAGTTTTGGGGTGAGAAATGAGCAAAAACGCGATTTCTGCGTTTTCTTCAGAAACTGAGCAGTGGGGATCGATCCCCACCATTGGAGGATCGATCCCCAAGTGAAAAATGGCTGAATCTGGAAAAATTTAAGTGGGGATCGATCCCCACTATGAGAGGATCGATCCCCAGGCTGCAAAACTGAGTTTTCGGTAAAATTTTGAGGCAGGATCAATCCCAGACCCCTGAGGATCGATCCCCTGCACCTGAAAAGTACCATTTCACTTATTTTCACCCTATTTCGAATACAGGTTTTCAAATAATAATAATGGGGTTAACATGCTGGTTTAAGGTGATGAAAATGAGTACGTTGTAATGCTTTTATTCATGATAAGAGAAATGGAAGTTTTATACATAAGACTAAGTTATGTGCATGATGAGAGTTTTAATGCTTTAATTCAAAGTAAGAATGGGGTGTTCGGAGAACCCAAACTCTTTATGTGAGTGTTGTGGAATTTAAATGACGAGTGCATGTGGATTAAGTGAAATATGATTGAATTGTGAATTGTGATTGATGAGGTGTTGTATTATGAATTGTTGAGGTAAAAGTGGAGGTTATATATATATATATATATATATATATGTACTTTGAGCTGATGTAATTGAAGTATGTTATGATAATATGAAAAATGCATTCCTTTAAATTGAAATTTAAAGTGATTTAGCTCATACGCATGAAAGATATGCTAATGTTAAAAAAATGCATAATGATAGAAGTTGATTGTGCTTATTAAAGTATAATTCCACCGTATACCTAGGGGACGGGTGTATTATGGTACTACGGATAGAATCCCGGCTACCTAGGAGATGGGTGTATTATGGTACGACCGGATGAATCCTCCGGATACCTAGGGGTTGGGTGAATTATGGTATCTCCGTGAGGTCAGCCAAGAACCTAGGGGTTGGGTGTAGTGTGGTGAGGCTGTGAGCTCTGGATAGCCAAGAACCTAGGGGTTGGGTGTAGTATGGTGAGGTTGCGAGCTCTTGAAAACTACCTGGGGGTTGAGTGTAACTCGGTAGTTCAAACGATGTTTGATTAATTAAGTGCTTGTTATGTGATTGAGAGGATGTCATGGTGTTTGCTAAAAGATCGTGATACTAAACGAATGATTATGAAAAGAGGCATGGTTTCGATTAGGGAATGGTTGATCATATTGTGATATTTGGGAGAATGAGTTATATATATATTGCGAGGGACCTACGAGAACATAGCATAAAACCTTAGGTTCCCTTAGAAACGGGCCATTAAGATGTTTTGTCCCGGTCAAAGTAAGGACTCGCCGTTTTGAGAAAAAGAAATGCTGTTTTCACTTGAGTATTACCTTGACCGGCTGGAATCGATATAACCGAGCACGTAGGCCCCCGTGCTCAGTGTGACACGCTAAGACGTTATCGTCTTACGCTCTTTTTGGTTTATCGATTCTAGATGGAGCCGCCACCGCCCCCGCCGCGCCACGAGACCTATGATTTCGCTTGGTCCAGCTACACGCCGGCCACCGGTGCGGTGACTGTCGCGTCCACTGTCTCAGGGGTACACCGCTTCTTCATCCCAGAGCTTCTGGCGAGGTACCCTGCTCCCGTTCCTGGTCCCGTTCCTGCTCCAGCTCCTGCCCCAGTTCCAGTGCCTACCCGTTCGTCTGCCTCTCCACCGCCACCTCTGCCACCTTCTCCTGCCTCGGAGTCGATCGAGTAGGACCCGGAGGAAGACGGAGGCTACCAGAGCGACGACTCAGCAGACGCCTGGCCAGATGTCGACTACATCTTGGTGGAGTCAGAGGTGTCCTCCCCCGCAGCAGGCTCAGATATGAGCGAGGATACCGAGAGCGCCAGTAGGTGAGGCGCTGATCATGACCAACCTGACCGTTGTGCAGCTGACCATTGACATATTTTCTCTTTGTTTATAAGTTATCTATTATATGGAGCCTTTTGTACCCCTGTGTGGGATTTAACTCTTTATTGGCATGTATATGTACCTAACGAACTGCAGTTTTACCTGAGTCCTTTTTGTATATTCGGACCAGGATTTTAGACTTATCTTTTGATCATGTCAGCTCCTCTATAAATACATATATATATTCGGCATGTACTAAACAGGATCTTGATACACTGAACCTTTTTATATTCCACTCGAAAGCATATGTTATATACTAATATCATGGCCATTTGTTGCATGGGCCTTTATTATATTATTGACATTTTCTGTTGTGATTCTAGATGCTTATCCAGGTTATCTATTTGTGCCATTAATCTGATTGGTCATGGCTTTGAGTCTCGATATCGATTTTTTCGAAAATATATTTTATATATACGTTTCAAAAAATAAAAAAATAAAAAAAATTGGGGTTTTTGGGTGTTATGTAACATTGCAAATTGTTAATTATGTCCATGGCATAGTTAACAAATTGGGATGTTACATTTAACAAATTGGGATGTTACAGACAGAGCACCGATTTCCGCCATTTTTGTACCACCCAAGCTTACTCAACCCCAAGAATCATGACAAAATCGAGCCAGGAAGGAGAAAAACACTTGCAATCCTCAAGTAATCACACTATACAACCTAAAATGAAGGAAAAAAGAGAGAAAGACGAGATTAATGGCAAACACTACATGCAAGCTTACTTGGGGAGTGCAAAAACGAAGGGGAGGGAGCTAGGATACGGCGGACAGCGGCGAACGGCGGCAAACGGCGGTTTGGGCCTTTCCTTAGCTCTGCTAGGGTTTGAGCTAGAGATGAGAGGAAGAAAGATTACCCTAAATGCCGCTCAGCCCCCGCCTTTAAGTTTCAGAGCGGTCGAACCGCTAGGGCGGTAGGGGACCGCTGGGGCGACTTGTGCAAAACGCATCGTTTCGCTTATGCGGAACGCAGCGTTTCGAATGCCGCGACCGCTGTGGCGGTTAAGGGGCCGCTTGGGCAGTCTGTCCGCGCAGAATTTGTAGTTTTCACGCCAATTGCCTCCCTCACCACTATACTTGCGTCTCTTGTACCAACAAATATGGTTACAGTTCACAGTGAAGCTTGTATGCAAATAAAAATAAAAATCAAACAACGAAACAAATGAAACTATGAATTAAAGGAAGGGGAAATAACAGTGGGTTGTCTCCCACCAAGCACTTTGATTTAACGTCCCTAAGTTGGACGTGTGGACACCTAATTGGGTGGCTTCACTCCCTCAAAAAGGAGAACTTCAGTCTGATTTGCTTCCTTGTTGAGACTTTGATGGAACACTTTCAGTCTGTGTCCATTGAGGGAGTGAAGGTGTTTCCTTCCCCCAAGTAAGCATATTTTAAGTGAGGGGGAAGTATCTTCAGCTCAGAATTCTTATCTTTTAAACAGATAGGGGGAGAAGTTGGGGCAAGAGTCGTCGCGACCGCTAGGGCGGAAGTCAGAACCGCTGGGGCGGAAGTCGCCACCGCTGGGGCGGAAGTCGCCACCGCTGGGGCGGACAAGACCGCTGAGGCGGTCGAGACCACTGCCAAGGCGGTTTTTTCGGCGTCAGAAATAGAAAAAAGTGCAGATGATGTTGTTTTCAAGGGGTTTTCACAAGTTTGCTCAATTGGAGGGGCATTTTCACTATTAGAAACAAGGGATTGATCCCCAAAGAGTTCAAAATCATCCCCCTCACACAATTGGCATAACAAATCAAGTTTCTCATACCCATTACACGCAGCATCACTGCTTTTATTTTTAAAATTTTGATTCCCAAGCTCAAGGAGCCAATGACCCACCTCATCATCAACCAACTCATCAATGATGTCAAGAGAAAAAATGGCATGAGTATCAGATGGGTGTTTCATTGCACTTCTCAAGCAGAATCTTCCCTTAATGTCCCCACACTCTATATCCAATGTTGCGGCAAACACATCAACCTTGGCTTTTGCAGTTTTTAGGAAAGGACGGCCAAGAATGAGCATTTGCTGGTCTAGAGGAATAGAGGCATCTGTATCCAGCACATAAAAATCTACGGGGAATATTAAATCATTTACCTTAACTAGGACATCTTCCAGCAGTCCTTCTGGTTTTTGCACACTCCTGTTGGCAAACTGAAGGAGAAGTCCTGTGGGCTTGAGTTCCCCGAAGTTCAGAGCTTGGTAAATTGCCTTTGGCATGACATTGATGGCAGCTCCCAGGTCAGTGATATAGCAATAATTGTATTGATTATTTCCCTCTTGTATGCATGTAATTTGACCACTTTTGAGATGAATGAGCTACTTTTGCATCATATTAGGCATTTGGTACTTGATTGGAACTTTGTGCATTTTCTCAGCATTTCGTGCTTTGTGACACTATTCTGTAATTTGCCTATAACTTGAGTTCTAGAAATTGGAATTTTGTGTTCTTTGTCTTGTTGGAAAGCTTAGACACAGGTCTACAAAGTTGATGCAGAACTCGAAAGCTGATTCGGACCATAAGGATTCCAAATTGGAGCTTCAAGTTGAGTCAATCTTGCTGCAGCATTCTGGACAGCAATCCTGGACAGCAAGTGTTGCAGAAGCCATAGCTGGAGCTACAGATGTTGCAATCACCCCATTTCAGCTGCATTGGAACGCTAAGGCACAAGGCTTCATTTCATCTTCACAGCTCGAAAGCAATTGAAGCCTCTAACAAGCTCAAAAGTTGACTCAAAGTTGCTGCAGCGAATGTGACAGCAATCTGGAGCAGCAGTCAGTATTTTGCTTATATCTGGAGCTATACTTACTGGAATTGGATGATCTTGGTGGCTATGGAAAGCTAAGACATAGAGCTACAACTTGCTTCAGAACTCGAGGGCAGAATCATCCATTATAGGCTTCAGATATTGGCTGCAATATTTCGGGCAGAAGCTTAGCCTTGCTGTGTTGCCTTAAGTGTCATAATTTTGTGCATTGTCCATTGTACCCTTGCCTTATGTGTTGTAATTGTTTAGTGTATGGGCTTTTTAGACATTTCCACCTTCTTTTATGTCTATTTAAGTCCTACATCAGACTTGGAGGGAACACTTTACATTCATTTTTTTTACAATTCAAGTCTTAGAATTACATTTTCTCTCTAGTTTCTCTCATTTTCGTTTTTCTCTCTTCTCCCCTTTTCCTCTTGCTGATTTCTCCATGATCATGGAGAACTAAGCTCATAGCTAGCTTGAGGATGGAGGATTGTAAAAGATATTGAGATTAGCTATGTGATTGAGGTATTCTTGCATTTCTTTCATGATTCATTCAAGAATTTCGAATTCTCTCTTCTCACCTCTTCTTGATTTATGATTCAAGAATTATGAAGATTTTCTAATTCTTGAATTATGAATCCAACTGATTAATAATTCTAGAGATTTCTGAGTTATTGATCAATAAACTTAAGTTGAGAGAACATCTAGATTTAGAGATTTCTGATCTAGAGAATTGAATTGTTGAGCTTCAATCTTGATACCTTGAGTTAGGTTTTGAGATTTCATATTTAATTCAAGTGTGTTAAGATGAATGTTTGAAGATTTCATAAGACTTGATCTAAATTCAGATTTGAATTGGATTTGAAATTCAATTTAATTCTTGAAAGGATCATGAGAGGATAATGAATCAATGATATATGCTTTATAATTCGAATTCCTTGAGCTAGTGTCTTCTACCTATTTGATTAAAATCCTGTTTGAATTTTCTCATTTCTGAAATTCTATGCTAAAATCCCCAAACCTAACCTTGCATAATCACTTTTCATTTCTTGAGTTCCTTGGGAAAACGACCTAGGTATTCCACTTGTCTACAAGTTATCTAGTTTTTAATTTGATTCAATTCGGCAGTTGATCAGTCAGCCAAGGCATCCTTGATAATCAGCTCCCCAATAAGACACAGGATAGAGAAAGAACCCGGGTCTTGGAATTTTTGAGGGAGGCAGGGGTTAGAGAAGCAGCATTAACTTGAACCCTTTCTCCCTTTACCCTTCTCTTTGAGTGCACAAGTCTTTAAGGAATTTGACAGAGCACCGGAGCGTCGTTATTTCTCCGGTACTCTGGAGCAATTTTGGCACTTGCTTTATAGCTTCTAAGAGAGGAATATTACCTCAACCTTTTGAAGGTTTCCAAGACCTCTTCATCTATCCCCGTCTTTCTCTTCCCCTTGTAACAGCTTGAGGAAAGGTAATTTTGGTGGTGGTGCAGCTAGCTCTGCTCCTTTGTCTTCCATAACCACCTTCCCCTTACCTTTCTGTAAGGTCTTCACCTGTGTTTCTCCCTTTGCTTGCTCCTCCTCATGCACTTGTGTTTCTTCCTCAGTGTTATGACTTGAGGTTCCTTACTAGGTTGCGGGGTCTCAACTGTAGGAAGCACTGTCCCTGACCTCAGAGCTATGGCACTCACATTCCCCTTTGGAACTGTTTGGGAAGGAATGTGATTGCTATTATTTAGAGAGGAGTTGCGCTCCTCCATTAGCGTAGTGACGTCCTTCCTCATCTCCATCATCATTTTCATAAGTTGTTGTATCTCTGACTCAGAGGAAGATGGAGAAGGCTGAAGTGGGGTGTATTGTGGTGGTTTGGGAGGTAGGGGTGCATGTTATAGTGTTAATTTGTTCAAACAAATATATGAAAAAATTTAGATAGCAGAACAAAGAAAAAAAAAGAGAAAACAAAGCAATAGTATAGTATATCATAGCAGCAGCATAAAGCAGTTAGCAGTAGTAGTAGCAGTAGTATAACAGTAGCAACATTTAGCATTTAATAAATTATAGGAGCATATAGCATCACATATAGGAATACATTAGCACATATTAGCAATACATAAGCAAATATAGCAGTAGCATCGCAGTGCAGTAGCATAGGCATGTAATAGCATAGTGTATTATTTTACTTGCATTGTAAGCTTTTAGTTGCATTTGTCATTCTAGTGTTTAATTCTAGCTTATATTAGTTGCATTTGGTTTAAATGTATTGATTACATTTGGTCATAACTTGGATTTGGAAAATTGAACTGTCTTGCGGCTTAAACTAGCTTGCGACTAAATTGGAAGTTGAGTGAATAGTGCTGAATAGTGCTTTTTACCTATAAAATCAAGATTTAGGTCCAAAAACTTCACCGTTTCACCGATCTAACACTTGATTCTATAGAGAAACGGCATTCTGGAAATAACTCAATCCTTGGGGGATTGAGCCCCCCTCCATTTCGCCAAATTCCTTCGTTTACTAGGTGTTCGGGCACTTTTCGGTCGGCAGGATACATTTGGCCCTTTTTTGGCCAAATTCCATCGTTTAGACCACTTTTTTAATTTTTAAGATTTTTCTTTGCATTTTTGGATCAGAATAGGTGTTAGAATTTAACCTAGGTGTCCCATGATTTTAAAAATCATTGATAGGCTTTCTGATTTTCTAGCATTATTTTAGCATTTAGGTGTTAGTTAGTGTATTACTTGTGTTACAAGCCATCCTTTGCATTGTCACTTGTTTCTGCATCATCATGTATGATTACTAGATCTCACACTGGTTTTGACTTAGCAGATTTTGATCCTGAGATGAGAGGACTCTTAGGTTGATTAGAGCTAGGAGGAGACTTTCATTTGGTATTGGTACTGATTTTCCTCCTAACACTAACCCTAACCCTTGTTCTAGTGTTTCTGGTGATCATAATTGTGCTGCAGGATTAGGTGATATGGCTGAGAGAACTCTAAGGAGTTGGCTGCTCCTGATGTAACTACCAAGCTTTGGCAATTCTGTATCCTCAACTGGATGCAGATTTTGAGCTGAAGTCTGGTCTTATACACTTGCTGCCAAAGTTCTGTGGTTTGGCAGGGAAGATCCTCACAAGCATTTGCAAGAGTTCCATGTGGTCTGTTCTACCATGAGACCACAAGGTGTTGAGGAGGATCAGATTAAGCTGAGAGCATTCCCTTCTCACGGATGGTGTAGCAAAGGATTGGTTATATTACTTGCATCCGGGAATTGTGACTAATTGGCAAGATATGAAGAGACTTTTCCTGGAGAAATTCTTTCCTGCATCAAGAACAGCTTCAATCAGAAAGGATATCAGTGGGATTAGGCCAGCAGGGTGGTGAGACTCTCCATGAGTACTGGGAGAGATTTAAGAAGCTGTGTGCAAGCTGCCCTCATCACCAGATTAGTGACCAGCTGCTGATTCAGTATTTCTATGAGGGGTTGCAGGCCATGGATAGGAGTATGATTGATGCTGCCTCAGGTGGTGCCTTGGTGGATAAGACTCCCACTGCAGCAAGAACTTGATAGAGAACATGGCTGCCAATGGTCAACAGTTTGGTACAAGAGCAACCAGTTGCAGAATGTTATGAGTCCATATTCAGAGGCAATCAGAGGATGGAGCATGGATGGATGAGCTCACAAGCCTCGTGAGACAATTGGCCCTGCAATACACAGAAGCAACATCAGGTAGCAGCTGTTAGTGTGGCATTTGTTCTATGTGGATCATTCTACAGATCAATGCCCCACATGAAAGAAAACAGTGAGATGGTGGCTGGAGTCTTCCTGGCAGACCTTTCCAGCAGCAGCAGCAGCACCAACAGAACCACAACCCATACTCTCAGACATACAATCCTGGATGGAGGGATCACCCAAATCTGAGATATGCAGTGGTCATCCCCCTCCATACCAGCAGCAGCAGAGTTTTAATAGAGGTGGAGGCAATAGTGGTTTGTGCAGCAGCAGAAATCAGATTTCAGGCCACACACCAGCAACCAAATACCATCTGTACCTTCTTCCTCACCTGAGCCATCTTTGGCAGATTTGGTTAAGCAAATGGCAGCTAACAACCTTCAGTCTCAGCAAAGAACAGATTCGACTTTCCAAAGTATGCAGCAAAGAATGGATCAACCATCCAAAGTTTGCAAACTCAGATTGGACAGTTAGCCACCACTATTGGTGAGTTGAAGAATCAGGGATCGGGTAAACTGCCTTCTCAAGGAGTAATCCGGGTAATGTTAGCGCCATTACACTCAGAGGTGGAAAGGTACTTGCTGTACCAGAGTTACAGCAAGCTGCTGCAGACTCAGATTTTGTGCAGAATAATATGCAGATCCAGAAAATTCTGCCAGCAGCAGAAAAATAAAAAGAAAAAGGTGCTGATGATCCCTCTTCCATTCCTTCTTCTATCCCTCTCCCATTTCCAAACAGGGTCACTCAATCGAGAAGAAGCAGATTCTGAATTGCAAAGAAATATTGGAGACATTTAGGAAGTTGAGGTGAATAACCTCTCCTAGATGTCATCAAGCAGATTCCTAAATATGCAAAGTTCTGAGGATTTGTGCACACAGAAAAGAAAGTTGAAGGGTAATGAAAGGGTGAACATGGGCAGAAATGTGTCATCCATCATTCAGCCCAGTTTACCAATTAAATGCAAAGACCCTGGTACTTTCACCGTCTCATGCATCATTGGTGACAACTTTTGATCGTTCCATGCTAGACCTTGGGGCAGCGATCAATGTTATGCCAGGTCCATCTATGAGTCATTGCACATTGGAGAGCTTAACGCATCAGGGATTGTGATCCAGTTAGCAGATAGGAGCATTCGACATCCCGATGGCATGCTGGAGGACGTTTTGGTTGGGGTAAAAAGTCTTATTTTCCCTACTGATTTTTATGTTTAAGATGTCCAGCATGATGAGCACACACCACCACCACTGATATTGGGTAGGCCATTTTTGAAAACTGCCAGGACAAAAATTGATGTGCATACTGGTACAATATCGATGGAGTGTGGTGATATTATTGTGCATTTTAATCTCCATGATGCCATGAGATATCCTGCTGAGGAGCATTCTGTCTATCATATTGATATCATTGATACCTTAGTTGATAGGATGCATCCTGATTTTCTGATTCTGTGTTACATGATGATTCTGTTGATTCTGTTGATTCCCTTGTGTCTGTTGATATTCATTCTGATGATGATGACTCTGATTCTGATCTTCATACTGTGATTGATTCTGTGCTTATGCATTCTGAGCATTCTGAGACTGTAGATTTTGAGATGCATCTTGATTCTGTGCATTCTACACACACTCTGATACACATTCTGTCATGCATTCTGTCATACATTCTGATTTGTCCATGCATTCTGATACAGCTGTTATTCACCTCATGCTGCTGGTTCACATTCTGAATCAGCAGTAGCTACTGACGCTTCCCTTGCAGATTCTTCTCTTGTGTCTGTTGTTTGCAAATGCTGATACCACTGCACCCACTTTGGAATTGAAGCCGCTGCCCGATCATTTGAAATATGCATTCTTGGAGCCTAATGAGCAGCGACCGATCATCATTGCTAGGGATTTACTCCTGACCAAGAGGAGAGATTATTGAGCATAGTGAAGCAAAACATGAGGGCTATTGGCTGGACACTTGCAGACATTCCTGGGATTAGCCCCTCCACTTGTATGCACCGTATTCAGTTGGAGAGGGGGCTAAACCAGTGAGGCCCCAAAGGCGGCTCAACCCTTGATCCTGGATGTGGTGAAAACGGAGGTGAGCATGTTATTGGCTGCTGGCATCATCTATCCGATCTCGATAGCAAATGGGTTAGCCCGGTGCAGGTTGTTCCGAAGAAGAGTGGGATCACAGTGCAGAAAAATGAGAAAAATGAGTTGATCCCCACTCGACTACAGAATAGCTGGAGAGTCTGCATCGATTACAAGAAGCTGAACCAGGCCACTAGGAAGGATCACTTCCCGCTGCCATTCATTGATCAGATGTTGGAGAGGCTAGCTGGCCAGTCCCATTACTGCTTCCTGGATGGGTTTTCAGGTTACTTCCAGATACATATCGCTCCGGAGGATCAGGAGAAGACCACATTCACCTGCCCATTTGGCACATTTGCGTACCGTCGGATGCTCTTCGGTCTGTGCAATGCCCCAGGTACATTTCAGAGATGCATGGTGAGTATATTTTCT
This sequence comes from Aeschynomene evenia, assembly GCA_013621005.1. Lineage (NCBI taxonomy): Eukaryota > Viridiplantae > Streptophyta > Magnoliopsida > Fabales > Fabaceae > Aeschynomene > Aeschynomene evenia. The sequence continues at coordinate 4,962,698 of CM024272.1, read as the reverse complement.
GATTTCTTAGAGGATTGTATGGAGGTATTCATGGACGACTTCACTGTTTACGGTTCCTCTTTTGATGCATGTTTGGATAGCCTTACTAGAGTGTTGCATAGATGTGTCGAGTCGCACCTTGTACTGAATTTTGAAAAATGTCATTTTATGGTTAGGCAAGGTGTGGTTCTTGGACAGATTATCTCTGGCGATGGTATTGCTGTTGATAGAGCTAAGATTGATGTTATTGCCTCTCTGCCTTACCCCGCCTCCGTGCGGGAAGTCCGTTCTTTCTTTGGACATGCAGGTTTTTATAGGCGTTTCATCCAAGACTTCAGCAGCATTGCTCTCCCGCTGTCCAGATTGTTGCAGAAGGATGCAGAGTTCCGTTTTGATGATGACTGCAGGAAGGCATTCGATCAGCTCAAAGTGCGGTTGACCTCCGCACCTGTTTTGATTCCACCTGATTGGAGGTCACCCTTTGAGTTGATGTGTGACACCTCCAACTATGCAGTTGGTGCTGTACTTGCTCAGAGGGTCGGGAAGGCTTCCCATGTGATAGCCTATGCTTCCCGCACCCTTAACTCCGCCCAAGCCAATTACACCACTATGGAGAAGGAGCTGTTGGCCATTGTGTTTGCCTTGGACAAGTTTCGCGCTTACTTATTGGGCACTAAAGTGACTGTATTCTCTGATCATGCAGCGCTTAAGTACCTATTAAGAAAGCTGGATGCTAAGCCAAGGCTCATCAGATGGATGCTACTATTGCAGGAGTTTGATCTGGAGATCCGGGATAGAAGTGGAGCTGAGAATCTTGTAGCAGACCACCTCAGTCGCATTTCTCAGGCACCAGAGCCTCATCCCATCCATGATTCATTCCCTGATGAGCAGCTCTTACAGGTTGGTGTGGGTAAGGACCCTTGGTATGCCGATTTAGTTAACTATCTGGTTGCTTCGCAGTTACCTGCTCACTTATCTAGGCACCAGATAGCTAAGCTAAAGAGCGATGCAAGTTTTATCTCTGGATGATCCTTATCTTTGGCGGATGTGTAGTGATCAGGTTATCAGGCGGTGTGTGCATGAGCATGAGGTTCCCTCTGTTCTGCGCTTTTGTCACACACTTGCGTGTGGCGGCCACTTTGGCCCGCAACGCACTGCCAGGAGAGTTTTTGGACTCTGGGCTGTATTGGCCCACTTTATTTCGCGATTCTTACACCTTTTGTAAGAGTTGTGAGCGCTGCCAAAAACGGGAAACATTTCCCGTAGGCATGAGATGCCCCAGCAGCCCATACTATTCTGTGAGATTTTTTATGTATGGGGTATCGACTTTATGGGGCCATTCCCATTTCTTTTTTTCTCTTATATACTTGTGGCTGTTGATTATGTCTCTCGATGGGTGGAGGCTAAGGCCAAACTGATGATTCATGTTGTGGATTTTGTCAGATCTCAGATTTTTTGCAGGTTCGGGTTGCCGCGTGCCATCATCAGTGATCAGGGGAGCCATTTCTGTAATAGGAATATGGCGGCTCTCTTGAAGAAGTATGGGGTGACGCACAAGGTTTCTACTCCCTATCATCCGCAAATAAATGGCCAAGCGGAAGTGTCAAATAGGGAGTTGAAACACATCTTGGAGAAGACGGTGCAGCCCAACAGGAAAGATTGGAGCAAGAGACTTGATGATGCTGTGGCATACCGCACCGCCTACAAGACACCTTTGGGGATGTCTCCCTATAGGGGTTGTCTTTGGTACGGCGTGCCACCTTCCCTGTGGAGATTGAGCATCGAGCATATTGGGCGGTGAAGAGTTGCAACCCTGATTTGTCCCAAGTCGGCCACATAGGAAGTTCCAACTTCAAGAGTTGGAAGAGATACGCTTGGAGGCATATGAGAACTCCCGCACTTACAAGGAAAAGACCAAACTCATCCATGACAAGATGTTAGTGCGGAAGAATTGGGCAAAAAGTTCTACTCTAAAAACTCTCACTGGTAAGCTTCGCTCCCGTTGGCAAGGTCCTTTTATTGTGCAACATGTGTTTCCCTTTGGTGTACAGGTTTTGGATCCCGGGACAGGAAAGATGTTCACAGTAAATGGTCACCGCTTGAAGCCATTTCACGAGGAGATCCCCCAAGAGGACATTGAGGAGACCCACCTCTTCAGCCACTTAACTTGATAGTGAAGTTTCCCCCTTCTTCTTCTTTTCTAGTTTCTATTTGCATTAGTTGCGTAGGTTGTTTGTTGTTGCATTGTAGATTCATTCTAGTCATTAGTTAGGTTGTTTGCTTAGATAGGTGTTGCTTGCCTTTCTTGATTGATTTGGAAGTGTTGTACTTGAGACTTGCATCATTTTCTTAGGTGGTTAGAGTTCCGACATAACTGCATTT
>CM024272.1:4901995-4957820 GCA_013621005.1 Aeschynomene evenia | reverse complement strand
AAGCACGAAATGCTGAGAAAATGCACAAAGTTCCAATCAAGTACCAAATGCCTAATATGATGCAAAAGTAGCTCATTCATCTCAAAAGTGGTCAAATTACATGCATACAAGAGGGAAATAATCAATACAATTATTGCTATATCAAATTCCCCACACTTAGCCCTTGCATGCCCTCATGCAAGACTAAGAATCAAATGTTAACCACCTAATGAGAAAGAGGGAAATCAAGAGGTGCTACTTGAATTCCAATGAATGATCCAAAAGTGTTTCTACTCAAGACCAAGAAAGCAATTTAAAGTGGTAAGAGTTTCCAACAACCAAGCATTCCAATATCAAGGAGGTACAATACACAAGCAAAGCAAAATCCCTTAAAATGCATAGATGAAATGTATGGACCTCAAAGGGTGTGTGTGCTCTCAACTCACTATTATGGTGGACTTGTCTTCCTCTCAACTCTCTTGTTGGACCAAGCATTCAACATAGGTTTGCCAAACCTCTAAATCTCCACTACTAGTATTCAATGCATCCAAGATCAAGAGGTCTTTGTTTTGGTTGTAATGAGGCCAAGGTGAGGGTGTGGAATGTATGGGAAAGTGAGCTAAAGACCTAAGGAATAAGACTAGCATTGGTTAGCATGAGTCACAATTAAACACAAGGGGGAATTCCACCCAAACACAATGCATGGATTTCACTTTTTGCAACCAAGCACACAAAAGCACAAGAGCTTTGCTCTTTTTTTTTCTTTTTACATTTCACACTTAAAACATTAGGTCTTTGACCTTGAATTTCTTTTTTTTTTTTTTTTTACTTTGCTTTTGCTTTTGTGTGCTTTTATTTCTTTTATTTCCTTTTTTTTTTTCACATACAACAATCCACACAAGACCACATATACAATGCAACAAAGACACATAGTACAATCAACAACCAAGGTGTCCTTCCCCCACACTTAGAAGTTTGCCTTCCATGGCAAACCCCACACTTAGACTCAAGCATGCAAGATGATAAAACCAATGCTACTCCACTTCCAAAGGTAGGGTGTAAAATGGTTTTTCACTTTTTTGGCTTATGATGAGCTAAGATGAAAGAATGAGATATATGGCTCAAAGGGGCTTGCAAGGGCAATGTATAGGGTAGGCAATATGGCCGTGGACTCAAGAAGAAAAGTGCCTCCATCACACTCAAGAATGCATATGAAAATGTAATCTCAATGAAGAGTCAAGGCAAACCCAAGAATGACAAAGTTCACAAGAGAAGCACACAACAAGAATGGAATGGCATGCAATGTGGCCACCCAATGAAAGGCCCAAAACTCACAAGGTAAGTGTCCAAAGACAAATCATCTATGCACAATAAGATCAATCACCAAGCAAGTATCAAGAAGAACAAAGTGAAATGCAATTATGTCGGAACTCTAACCACCTAAGAAAATGATGCAAGTCTCAAGTACAACACTTCCAAATCAATCAAGAAAGGCAAGCAACAACCTATCTAAGCAAACAACCTAACTAATGACTAGATGAAATCTACAATGCAACAACAACAACCTACTCAACTAATGCAAATAGAAACTAGAAAAGAAGAAAGGGGGAGAAACTTCACTATCAAGTATAAGTGGCTGGAAGGAGGTGGGTCTCCTCAATGTCCTCTTGGGGGATCTCCTCATGAAATGGCTTCAAGCGGTGACCATTTACTGTGAACATCTTTCCCGTCCCGGGATCCAAAACCTGTATAGCACCAAAGGAAACACATGTTGCACAATAAAAGGACCTTGCCAACGGGAGCGAAGCTTACCAGTGAAGAGTTTGAGGCGAGAGTTGTAGAGTAGAACTTTTTGCCCAATGGAGAACTCCTTCCGCACTAACATCTTGTCATGGATGAGTTTGGTCTTTTCCTTGTAAGTGCGGGAGTTCTCATATGCCTCCAAGCGTATCTCTTCCAACTCTTGAAGTTGGAACTTCCTATGTGGGCCGGCTTGGGACAAATCAGGGTTGCAACTCTTCACCGCCCAATATGCTCGATGCTCAATCTCCACAGGAAGGTGGCACGCCTTACCAAAGACAACCCTATAGGGGGACATCCCCAAAGGTGTCTTGTAGGCGGTGCGGTATGCCCACAGAGCATCATCAAGTCTCTTGCTCCAATCTTTCCTGTTGGGCTGCACCGTCTTCTCCAAGATGTGTTTCAACTCCCTATTTGACACTTCCGCTTGGCCATTTGTTTGCGGATGATAGGGAGTAGAAACCTTGTGCGTCACCCCATACTTCTTCAAGAGAGCCGCCATATTCCTATTACAGAAATGGCTCCCCTGATCACTGATAATGGCACGCGGCAACCCGAACCTGCAAAAAATCTGAGATCTGACAAAATCCACAACAACATGAGAATCATCAGTTCGGGTGGCCTTAGCCTCCACCCATCGAGAGACATAATCAACAGCCACAAGTATATAAGAGAGACCAAAAGAAATGGGAATGGCCCCATAAAGTCGATACCCCATACATCAAAAATCTCACAGAATAGTATGGGCTACTGGGGCATCTCATGCCTACGGGAAATGTTTCCCGTTTTCTGGCAGCGCTCACAACTCTTACAAAAGGTGTAAGAATCGCGAAATAAAGTGGGCCAATACAGCCCAGAGTCCAAAACTCTCCTGGCAGTGCGTTGCGGGCCAAAGTGGCCGCCACACGCAAGTGTGTGACAAAAGCGCAGAACAGAGGGAACCTCATGCTCATGCACACACCGCCTGATAACCTGATCACTACACATCCGCCAAAGATAAGGATCATCCCAAAGATAAAACTTGGCATCGCTCTTTAGCTTAGCTATCTGGTGCCTAGATAAGTGAGCAGGTAACTGCGAAGCAACCAGATAGTTAACTAAATCAGCATACCAAGGGTCCTTACCCACATCAACCTGTAAGAGCTGCTCATCAGGAAATGAATCATGGATGGGATGAGGCTCTGGTGCCTGAGAAATGCGACTGAGGTGATCTGCTACAAGGTTCTCAGCTACACTTCTATCTCGGATCTCCAGATCAAACTCCTGCAATAGTAGCATCCATCTGATGAGCCTTGGCTTAGCATCCGGCTTTCTTAGTAGGTACTTAAGCGCTGCATGATCAGAGAATACAGTCACTTTAGTACCCAATAAGTAAGCGCGGAACTTGTCCAAGGCAAACACAATGGCCAACAGCTCCTTCTCCGTAGTGGTGTAATTGGCTTGGGCGGAGTCAAGGGTGCGGGAAGCATAGGCTATCACATGGGAAGCCTTCCCGACCCTCTGAGCAAGTACAGCACCAACTGCATAGTTGGAGGCATCACACATCAACTCAAAGGGGGACCTCTAATCAGGTGCGGAGGTCAACCGCCCTTTGAGCTGATCGAATGCCTTCCTGCAGTCATCATCAAAACGGAACTCTGCATCCTTCTGCAACAATCTGGACAGCGGGAGGGCAATGCTGCTGAAGTCCTGGATGAAACGCCTATAAAAACCTGCATGTCCAAGGAAAGAACGGACTTCCCGCACGGAGGCGAGGTAAGGCAGAGAGGCAATAACATCAATCTTAGCTCTATCAACAGCAATACCATCACTAGAGATAATGTGTCCAAGAACCACACCTTGCCTAACCATAAAATGACATTTTTCAAAATTCAGTACAAGGTGCGACTCGACATATCTATGCAACACTCTAGTAAGGCTATCCAAGCATGCATCAAAAGAGGAACCGTAAACAGTGAAGTCGTCCATGAATACCTCCATACAATCCTCTAAGAAATCAGAAAATATACTCACCATGCATCTCTGAAATGTACCTGGGGCATTACATAGACCGAAGGGCATCCGACGGTACGCAAATGTGCCAAATGGGCAGGTGAATGTGGTCTTCTCCTGATCCCCCAGAGCGATATGTATCTGGAAGTAACCTGAAAACCCGTCCAAGAAGCAGTAATGGGACTGGCCAGCTAGCCTCTCCAACATCTGATCAATGAATGGCAGCGAGAAGTGATCCTTCCTAGTGGCCTGGTTCAGCTTCCTGTAATCGATGCAGACTCTCCAGCTATTCTGTAGTCGAGTGGGGATCAACTCATTTTTCTCATTTTTCTACACTGTGATCCCACTCTTCTTCGGAACAACCTGCACCGGGCTAACCCACTTGCTATCCGAGATCAGATAGATGATGCCAGCAGCCAATAACTTGCTCACCTCCTTTTTCACCACATCCAGGATCAAGGGGTTGAGCCGCCTTTGGGGCTGCCTCACTAGTTTAGCCCCCTCCTCCAACTGAATACGGTGCATACAAGTGGAGGGGCTAATCCCAGGAATGTCTGCAAGTGTCCAGCCAATAGCCCTCATGTTCTGCTTCACTATGCTCAATAATCTCTCCTCTTGGTCAGGGAGTAAATCCCTAGCAATGATGATCGGTCGCTGCTCATTAGGCTCCAAGAATGCATATTTCAAATGATCGGGCAGCGACTTCAATTCCAAAGTGGGTGCAGTGGTATCAGCACCTGCAACAACAGACACAAGAGAAGAATCTGCAAGGGAAGCGTCAGTAGCTACTGCTGATTCAGAATGTGAACCAGCAGCATGAGGTGAAATAACAGCTGTATCAGAATGCATGGACAAATCAGAATGTATGACAGAATGCACAAACTCAAGATGCATCTCAGAATCTACACTCTCAGAATGCTCAGAATGCATAAGCACAGTATGAAGGTCAGAATCAGAGTCATCATCATCATAATGAATATCAACAGACACAAGAGAATCAACAGAATCATCATGCAACACAGAATCAGAGAAATCAGGATGCATCCTATCAACTAAGGTATCAATGATATCAATATGATAGACAGAATGCTCCTCAGCAGGATATCTCATGGCATCATGGAGATTAAAATGCACAATAATATCACCACACTCCATCGATATTGTACCAGTATGCACATTAATTTTTGTCCTGGCAGTTTTCAAAAATGGCCTACCCAATATCAGTGGTGGTGGTGTGTGCTCATCATGCTGGACATCTAAAACATAAAAATCAGCAGGGAAAATAAGACTTTTTACCCCAACCAAAACGTCCTCCAGCATGTCATCGGGATGTTGAATGCTCCTATCTGTTAACTGGATCACAATCCCTGATGCCTTAAGCTCTCCAATGTGCAATGACTCATAGATAGATCTGGGCATAACATTGATTGCTGCCCCAAGGTCTAGCATGGAACGATCAAAAGTCTTGTCACCAATGATGCATGAGACGGTGAAAGTACCAAGGTCTTTGCATTTAATTGGTAAACTGGGCTGAATGATAGATGACACATTTCTGCCCATTTTCACCCTTTCATTACCCTTCAACTTCCTTTTCTGTGTGCACAACTCCTTAAGAAACTTTGCATATTTAGGAATCTGCTTGATGACATCTAGGAAAGGTATATTCACCTCAACCTTCCTAAATGTCTCCAATATTTCCTTCTGCAATTCAGAATATGCTATCTTCCTTGATTGAGTGACCCTGTTTGGGAATGGGAGAGGGATAAAAGAAGGAATGGAAGAGGGATCATCAGCAACCTTTTTCTTTTTATTTTCTGCTGCTGCAAAATTTTCTGGATCTGCAATATTGTTCTGCACAAAATCTGAATCTGCAGCAGCTTGCTCTAACTCTGGTGCAGCAAGTACCTTTCCACCTCTGAGTGTAATGGCGCTAACATTACCCGGACTTACTACTTGAGAAGGCAGTTTACCCGATCCCTGATTCTTCAACTCACCAATAGTGGTGGCTAACTGTCCAATCTGAGTTTGCAAACTTTGGATGGTTGCATCCATTCTTTGCTGCATACTTTGGATAGTCGAATCTGTTCTCTGCTGAGACTGAAGGTTGTTAGCTGCCATTTGCTTAACCAAATCTGCCAAAGATGGCTCAGGTGAGGAAGAGGGTACAGATGGTATTTGGTTGCTGGTGTGTGGCCTGAAATCTGATTTCTGCTGCTGCACAAAACCACTATTGCCTCCACCTCTATTAAAACTCTGCTGCTGCTGGTATGGAGGGGGATGACCACTGCCATATCTCATATTTGGGTGATCCCTCCATCCAGGATTGTATGTCTGAGAGTATGGGTTGTGGTTCTGTTGGTGCTGGTGCTGCTGCTGGAAAGGTCTGCCAGGAAAGACTCCAGCCACAATCTCAATGTTTTCTTGCAATGTGGGGCATTGATCTGTAGAATGATCCACCATAGAACAAATGCCACACATAACAGCTGCTACCTGATGTTGCTTCTGTGTATTTGCAAGGGCCAATTGTCTCACGAGGCTTGTGAGCTCATCCATCCTATGCTCCATCCTCTGATTTGCCTCTGAATATTGGACCTCATTAACACTTCTGCAACTGGTTGCTCTTGTACCAAACTGTTGACCATTGGCAGCCATGTTCTCTATCAAGTTTCTTGCTGCAGTGGGTGTCTTATCCACCAAGGCACCACCTGAGGCAGCATCAATCATACTCTTATCCATGGCCTGCAAACCCTCATAGAAATACTGAATCAGCAGCTGGTCACTAATCTGGTGATGAGGGCAGCTTGCACACAGCTTCTTGAATCTCTCCCAGTACTCATGGAGAGTCTCACCACCCTGCTGCCTAATCCCACTGATATCCTTTCTGATTGAAGCTGTTCTTGATGCAGGAAAGAATTTCTCCAGGAAAAGTCTCTTCATATCTTGCCAATTAGTCACAATTCCCAGATGCAAGTAATATAACCAATCCTTTGCTGCACCATCCAGTGAGAAGGGAAATGCTCTTAGCTTAATCTGATCCTCCTCAACACCTTGTGGTCTCATGGTAGAACAGACCACATGGAACTCTTTCAAATGCTTGTGAGGATCTTCCCCTGCCAAACCACAGAACTTTGGCAGCAAGTGTATAAGACCAGACTTCAGCTCAAAATCTGCATCCAGTTGAGGATACAAAATTGCCAAAGCTTGGTAATTCACATCAGGAGCAGCCAACTCCTTAAGAGTCCTCTCAGCCATATCACCTAATCCTGCAGCACAATTATGATCACCAGAAACACTAGAACAAGGGTTAGGGTTAGTGTTAGGAGGAAAATCAGTACCAATACCAAATGAAAGTCTCCTCCTAGCTCTAATCAACCTAAGAGTCCTATCAATCTCAGGATCAAAATCTGCTAAATCAGAACCAGTGTGAGATCTAGTAATCATACATGATGATGCAGAAACAAGTAACAATGCCAAGGATGGCTTGTAACACAAGTAATACACTAACTAACACCTAAAATGCTAAAAATAATTCTAGAAAAATCAGAAACCCTATCAAATGATTTTTAAAAATTATGGGACCACCTAGGTTAAATTCTAACACCTATTCTGAATCTAGAAATGCAAAGAAAAATCTTAAAAAATTAAAAAAGTGGTCTAAACGATGGAATTCTAACACCTATTCTGAATCCACAAGTATTGCTTGTTAGGCCGTTTTCCTTCAAGGTACCAAGTTTCGGGTCAATCGGAGCACAAAAAACAATTGCAGAAATACCGAATGTATCCTGCCGGAACCAAAAAGTGCCCGAAACACCTAGTAAACGAAGGAATTTGGCGAAACGGAGGGTGGGCTCAATCCCCCTAAGGATTGAGTTATTTCCAGAATGCCGTTTCCCTATAGAATCAAGTGTTAGATCGGTGAAACGGTGAAGTGTTTGGACCTAAATCTTGATTTTATAGGTAAAAAGCACTATTCAGCACTATTCACTCAACTTCCAATTTAGTCGCAAGCTAGTTTAAGCCGCAAGACAGTTCAATTTTTCCAATTCCAAGCTATGACCAAGTGTAATCAACACATATAAACCAAATGCAACTAATATAAGCTGGAATTAAACACTAGAATTACAAATGCAACTCAAAGCTTACAATGCAAGTAACACTATGCTGCTGCACTGCCTATGCTGCTGCAATGACTATGCTGCAATATTTACTGATATGTATGCTACTATATGTTCCTATATATGATGCTATATGTTCCTGCTACTGCTACTGCTGATATATGCTGCTATATGCTTTCTATGCTATATGCTTTCTATTTTTTTTCTTTTTATCTTGTTCTGCTAAGGCAAGTATGATGTGATGCAGAAAACTTCTAAATTGATGCAGGTATGCAGGTATCTCAAAATGCTTTATCCGAATGAAACTAAGTGGAAATTAAGACTAATGAAAATGAATGCTATAGACTTTATGATACCAAATGCGAAACTGAACTATGCAATACACTATCATGCAGAACAGAACAGAATTTATGCAATATGCAGAATTAAAATGCACTAAGCAGAATGCAGTAAGCGAAATGAAACAAAAACTGAATTAAAAGTGCAATATGCAGAATGATGCAGAATGTAATATGATACAGAAATTATGCAGAACAGAATTGATATGCAGAATAGATGTAATTATGCAGAATGCTATGCAGAATTGCAAACCGAAATGCAGAAATGAAAACAGCAATGAAAATAGCAACTGATGCAATTTAATTTTGATTTTCAAATGTCAAGCTATTCACATATTCACAACATAATCACTAAACACCATTGAATTCCCCGGCAACGGCGCCAAAATTTGATCAACTGCCGAATTGAATCAAATTAAAAACTAGATAACTTGTAGACAAGTGGAATACCTAGGTCGTTTTCCCAAGGAACTCAAGAAATGAAAAGTGATTATGCAAGGTTAGGTTTGGGGATTTTAACATAGAATTTCAGAAATGAGAAAATTCAAACAGGATTTTAATCAAATAGGTAGAAGACACTAGCTCAAGGAATTCGAATTATAAAGCATATATCATTGATTCATTATCCTCTCATGATCCTTTCAAGAATTAAATTGAATTTCAAATCCAAATTCAAATCTGAATTTAGATTAAGTCTTATGAAAATCTTCAAACATTCATCTTAACATACTTGAATTAAATCTGAAATCTCAAAACCTAACTCAAGGTATCAAGATTGAAGCTCAACAATTCAATTCTCTAGATCAGAAATCTCTAAATCTAGATGTTCTCTCAACTTAAGTTTATTGATCAATAACTCAGAAATCTCTAGAATTATTAATCAATTGGATTCATAATTCAAGAATTAGAAAATCTTCATAATTCTTGAATCATAAATCAAGAAGAGGTGAGAAGAGAGAATTCGAAATTCTTGAATGAATCATGAAAGAAATGCAAGAATACCTCAATCACATAGCTAATCTCAATATCTTTTACAATCCTCCATCCTCAAGCTAGCTATGAGCTTAGCTCTCCATGATCATGGAGAAATCAGCAAGAAGAAAATGGAAGAAGAGAGAAAAACGAAAATGAGAGAAACTAGAGAGAAAATGTAATTCTAAAACTTGAATTGTAAAAAATGAATGTAAAAAAGTGTTCCCTCCAAGTCTGATGTAGGACTTAAATAGACATAAAAGAAGGTGGAAATGTCTAAAAAGCCCATACACTAAACAATTACAACACATAAGGCAAGGGTACAATGGACAATGCACAAAATTATGACACTTAAGGCAACACAGCAAGGCTAAGCTTCTGCCCGAAATATTGCAGCCAATATCTGAAGCCTATAATGGATGATTCTGCCCTCAAGCCCTGAAGCAAAGTATTAGCTCTATGTCTTAGCTTTCCATAGCCACCAAGATCATCCAATTCCAGTAAGTATAGCTCCAGATATAAGCCAAATACTGACTGCTGCTCCAGATTGCTGTCACATTCGCTGCAGAAACTTTGAGTCAACTTTTGAGCTTATTAGAGACTTTAATTGCTTTCGAGCTCTGAAGATGAAATGAAGCCTTGTTCCTTAGCTTTCCAATGCAACTGCAATGGAGTGATTTCAACATCTTTAGCTCCAGCTATGGCTTCTGCAACACTTGCTGTCCAGGATTGCTGTCCAGAATGCTGCAGCAAGATTGACTCAACTTGAAGCTCCAATTTGGAATTCTTATGGTCCGAATCAGCTTTCGAGTTCTGCATCAACTTTGTAGACCTGTATCTAAGCTTTCCAACAAGACAAAGAACACAAAATTCCAATTTCTAGAACTCAAGTTATAGGCAAATTACAGAATAGTGTCACAAAGCACGAAATGCTGAGAAAATGCACAAAGTTCCAATCAAGTACCAAATGCCTAATATGATGCAAAAGTAGCTCATTCATCTCAAAAGTGGTCAAATTACATGCATACAAGAGGGAAATAATCAATACAATTATTGCTATATCACTAGCATCTCCTTGCACACATATGACCTTTGTGTGGCTTGCCTAGATCGGCCACTGGCGATCTACCACTCCTTATTGAGGTGGTGGTGTTGAGCTCAATGATGTACCTACAGTCACAGAAAAATGTGTTTTTGGTACCCATGCCTTCTTGGGTCCTTTTGTGTTAGCCTTTGGCTTAGGCTTCTGAGGGTTCCAAGTTCTCTTGGAGGTACCTTTCCTAGTGCCACTCTTGGCTTTAGATGTGGTTCCTCTTTTGAGCATTGGACATCTGTCTCTGCTATGCCCATGTTTAAAACAAAAGAGACAGGTAGGTATAGGCTCTCTATCTGATGGTGGTATCAAAGTGTCTTCATGAAACACTGGTGTGTACCGAAGGCCTGTGTGATCTAAGTATGACTTTTGCCCACCTAGCATCATGTCCAGCATCTTGGTTCCATTCACCATTTTTTCTAAGTCTTTAATGAGAAGAGTGTTTGTCTTCTGTACTTGGTACATGGCAGTCTCAGCCTTCTCCACAAACACAGAAGCATCTGTTTCAAACTGTTTGCATAACTCACCAAGACTGATATTATCCTTTATCATTTCTTGGAGTTCTTGTTCAAGCTTCTCATTTTTAGACTTTAACAGCTCATTTTCAGACTCACAGGTTTTTAAAGCCTTTTTAGTGGTCAAAAAATGAGTTGTGAGCTGCTTTGAATCCATCAACAACTCATCGTAGAGATTAGAGAGCTCATGGTAAGAAGGAGAGGGAATATCGAAATTTACCTCAGTGTCTTCATCACTAGAGTCAGAGTCAGAGTCAGTGTAAGCATCTGCCATGAAGCAGAGGTTAGCTTCCTCCTCAGTTTCTTCCTCTGAGTTTGAGTATTCAGCCTCTGACTCACTCCACGTTGCAGCCAAGGCCTTTTTATTTTTGAAGAACTTCTTCTTGATCTGCTTGTTCTTAGGACAATCATTCTTGAAGTGCCCCTTTTTACCACACTGATAGCAAGTGTTGTTTTCTAACTTGGTCTTTCCCTTCGTCTCCTTTCGAGCTAGATCCTCTTTACCCTCCCTGGAGCGATTCTTCCATGCTCTGGTCATCTTCCTGACAAGCATGGACATCTCTTCTTCATCTAGGTCCTCCTCGGACTCCTCTTCTGTTTCAGACTCTTCAACTGCCTTGAGAGCCTTGCTTTTGTTAGGCTTTCTAGTAGAGGTGCTCTTGAGAGCCAAACTCTTTTGGTGTCTAGAGGAGCTTGACTCTTCTTCAGTAGCTAACTCTATCTCATGAGTCTTTAGAGACCCAAGGAGTTCATCTAGACAGATTTTCTTGAGGTCCTTGGCCTCTTGAATAGCTGTCACTTTTGGTCTCCATTTTGGAGTCAGGCTTCTTAGGATTTTCATAGCCATCTCTGAGGTTGGATATGTTTTCCCAAGCACTTTAAGTTGATTTATTATATTGAGGAATCTGACTGCTAGGTCATCTATGCTTTCACCTTGTTCCATTTTGAAGGACTCATACTTATGTACAATCATAGATATCTTTGTCTCCTTAACCTGACTGGTGCCTTCATGCAATACTTCAAGCCTGTCCCATATCTCCTTTGCTGAATCAGAAGACACTATCTTGTCGTATTCTTCTTTGGTTAAAGCACATAGGAGTATGTACTTAGCTTTCTTGTTCATCTGGACCTACTCCTTCTGTGCAGCTGTCCATGTGAGTTTAGGCCCTGTTGGAACTGGATTGTCTCCATTTTCTACAATGTCCCACAAATCCAAGCTATTGAATTGGATGAATAGTGTCATCCTATCCCTCCAATATCCATAGTCACCACCCAAGAACATCGGTGGTCTGCTTGTTGAGGCGCCATCAGTAATGTATGCGTTGTTGGTTGCCATAGGTCCCTTGATCTTTTCATTGACACTTGTTAGAGTGCTCAACCCCAAGGCCGAGCTCTGATACCAATTGAAGGTGCTTGTGACGTGAGAAGGGGGGTTGAATCACGTCTGCTTAAAAACTTTGCTTCCTGAAACTTGCAATTCTGATCAAGCTATAAGCTTGTCTAGTTATAGAGTGCAACAGATTAGAGAATGATGCAAGCTTAAGTTTAGAATTAGCTTAGCCTTAGGTGTAAGGCTTGCTTAACTTATAATCACTTTTTGCTTGTAGATTAAGTTAATTGATGTAGCCTTTGAGCTTTGGCTCTAGGTGGCTATGTTATGTTATTTTAATCAACTTAGGTGCAAGTGTGTGTGCTCTATGTTATGTGAAAATGCTATGTAAAAGATAAAGGTAGAGAGAGTGCACACAGTAAGTTTTTATACTGGTTCAGCAATGTGCCTACTCCAGTCCTCAAGCTTCACTTGAGAGTTTACTAATCACCACCTCCAAACACTTGAAGGATTTCTGCCTCAGCACACCACTGGGGACTTCTTGCACTTCATACTTGAAGTGACTAACTGCACCTCAGCCTAGAGATGACTTCCTTGCCTTTAACACTGAAGGTTTTTCTACCCTGCCTTGAACCTTCAAGGACTTCTGCCTTCACAACTAGAAGGACTTGTACAAACTGTAAATTGAAGAGATTCTTGTGATTCTAAGAATCAAATAAGAACTTAGATACAACTAAGTTTTGCTCTTATTTGATCTTATAAGCTTAACTTGCAAAAGCAAGAGTATTCAAATTGTTCTAGCTTAAACCTTACAAATTACCCCTTTTGATCTAAAAATATATGAATTCGAGTACAAAGAGTTGTTTCGATTTTTGACAGAGTTTCGACTTTTTTGTTCTTGATTCTATTGATGTTCTTGTCAAATAATGGGGTATTTATAGGCATCCAAGTCCACTTCCAAATAAGGAAACTTTGAAGTTGACTTTAATGCTTGAGCTCATGTTTCCATGCGCCTATGCTTGCTTGAGCTTGCTTGAGCTTAATCTTGCTTGAGCTTCCTTGGTGTGCTTAGCTTTTTCTACTATCACCAAGCCTAGGTGATTAGCTTTGGTTGCTAGGTAGCTTTGCTTACTAGCTTGAGCTTGCTTGAGCTTCCTAGATGTGTTGAGCTTGTATTTTGCTCCACTTAGAGGTAGCTTGTGTTGCAAGAAGCTTCCCTTGGTGTCTTGAGCTTATGCTATGCTCCACCTATAGCTTGCTTGTGGTGCAAGAAGCTTCCCTTGATGTCTTGAGCTTATGATGTGCTCCACCTATAGCTTGCTTGTGGTGCAAGAAGCTTCCCCTCATGCTTTGAGCTTATGCTATGAGCCTCTAGCTTTAGCATATGCTATGAGCCTCTAGTTTTAGCTTGTGTTATCCTCCTCTTAGCTCCCTAAGCTTATGTTATGCGCCTCTTAGGTGCTCTTTTGCTTCAAGTGTTTTCTTAATATTTTTAATACCTCATAGGTTAACCTCCTGAAACACTTGATGAAACCATTAGTATTCACAAGCAAAATCCTTATCCAACACTTAAAGATTTTTATCATTCAAAACATCTTATGACAATGTAGGGTTCTTGGAGCTAACAACCACAACAACACCTTAGTCATGTCCATCTCAATTCTTTCAAAACTACCAATTTTATGTTCATAGGCTCTCGTAAACTTTCTTTATGATTAACATTTGAAAATCCATTTATATTTATAAAGAATCATCAAAATATCATTATAAAATGATTGAGGGGTTTTAAAAAGCCTTCTAAAACATTTCTCAATGTACCACACATGTTCAACAAGAGGCAATTCAATTCCGGAGATGGCAAGGTAATAAAATGCGAAGCTGTTAAAATCTTGCTGCAGGCAGACCGCCTGGGCGGTTGGTGCACTGCTGGGGCGATCACGACCGCCTGGGCGGTGGTGATGACCACCTGAGCAGTTTCATCAGCTTCTCCTTGCCCAGTGCGAGCAGCAGACCGCTTTGGCGGTCCGCGACACCGCCTTGGCGGTCCGCGACACCGCCTGGGCGGCCCGATACTGCAGAATTTGCAGAAACAACCTTCAAACTCTACTCTCACACCCCTAAACCTAAAGCAACCCAAAGACAATACATAAAACACCTCATTTACCATTTCTCAATACATAACACAACATCAGGACACACAAAATCACTTCAATGTACAAAGACTTACACAACCACAACCACATGCATGCACAAATCTAAGCATTTCAACACCCCATGAGCAATAAACATTAACCTCAGCCCAGAGCCGGCTCAAGGGTAAAGCTAGGGAAGCTAGGGCTTTAGGCCTCCAAAATTTTTTAAAATATTTTAATAAAAAAATAAAGGTCATAACGCAATATTCATCATCATAAATCATGAGTTAGTCAACACTTATGTCTAATGTATTTGTTGTGCACTAATCCCTACATATACATTTTTTTCACTTTACTTAAGTATTTATTTATTTCTCTTTTCTTTCACACAAACCACAAATCATCATTCATATATGTTCTTTGTAATTTCGATAAGTTCTATGTATCATTTTTTTTACTTCTTGAGTTCTTTTTCTCTATTTTCATAAGTTACTTCTAGCTTTTCTCCCTCATTTTTGTGCTAAACTCAAATTGTGCATATTGTTGTCTAGTCTTATATAGTGGCAAGATATGAAACATTCTCTTATATTGATATGATAAGTAATAAACATTATTTATATTTTTTCTCTCGTTCTAACTTATTCTTTTATTCTAAAATATCCCTGAAAGAAATTTTTCAAAATAAAAAAATTAATAAAATCTTATTTAAATTCCACAATGTCTCAAAAAAAACTAAATGAACTACCTATATTATCAATTGAAGAAGAGTTATTTAATGAAATTGATTATAATATAGTTTAATAAATGATTTTATATCTTAAACATACGAAAGATAAACTTTATATAAAAATATAATAAATTCAATATAATTTTATTATTTGATCTAAAAGGCCTCAGTTTAGAGTTGGCTTTAGGCCTCTAAAAGTGTTGAGCCGCCACTGCCTCAGCCATGATCAGAACATGCATGTCTAAATTCGAAAATCTAGGCTTGTAAATCATCCAAACATCAGAATCAAAGGCTCTAGAACAATGAAGAATCAAAGGGAAAAATAAATGGGTTGGCAACTCACTTGGCTCTTGGAGGAGGTTGAGGAGAATGGTGTTGATGATGGAGCTTCTTGCTCCTATTCCTAGCTGGCTGAAAATGGCAGCTTGAGGGGGAGAGAATGGGATGCTTCTGACCTCCCTCTCTAGAGGTGTGTAGTGTGTTTGTGTTTTTATTTCTTTTCTTTTCTACTAGCCGTGTACATATAAGGGGTGGGGTGGGGTTTTTAATAAAATTAACAATGTGTATTGTGTTTAGGTAGTGTGTATGAGCATGTGAGAAATTTTATATGAGTGGGAAAATTATGTGGAATAAGGATCCAAATAATTTTCGGAATCACGGGTTCGTTTGGTTGCATTTCGGATCAAACGCAACTCTCTCTCACACCTAACTCATGTACTCACTAAACTTTAAAATATCACAATTAGAGTAACTAATGATCGCTATGAAAATTTATATAATTTCAATGAGACTTTTAAAAAAAAATAAAATAATCAATTCATCATATTATTAATTTCCACATTATTAGTTTTATTAAAAGATAATTCAATAATTACTATTATGTGGAAAATAATAATAATGATATCTTAAAATCTTTCAATATCCAACATTGGTGAATTTGTTCCCAAATAAATTCTAAACACCAATTTGGACTTTCTAATTAATTATCACAGTCTCACTAAATTTTATAACGATCATTGCCTCTCTCAGGGGTTCAATAACTTATTATAAATAATAATACTAGGCTTGCCTTGCTCCACAAGCAACCTAGATTATTATCTATGAACACACAGCGCATATGCACTTTATTTGTTCACATGTTATCAAGAAAATATGCTCATATATATATATATTTATATATATATGTGTGTGTGTGTGTGTGTACCCTTATATAAATATATACACATCAAGTACATATTCTTACCTTAATACATAAATCTTAAATACATATCCATTATTTTTCAATTACACACATACACCTATAATACGCCATATTTATCTCAATCATAATCATATCGATTTAGTTTAAATTCACACATCACATATAAATCTATCCGCGAAGCATCAATTCCACACAACATGCCCGAAAATATCATAGAATATAGAATTAAGGGCATTACACTTACGTATTCTTGCCCTGCATAATCCTAGGACCTGATAACTCTAAAGCAAAGATGGATGTTTACCTCTAACCATTGATCGATGAAATGAAGGAGTTATGGAATGAGGGAGTGATGACGTACGACATCTCCTTGAAACAAAACTTCTTGATGAGGGCATCATTAATGTGGACTATCAATGACTTCCCAGAATACAGAATGTTTTTTGGGTGGATGACACAAGGGAAGTTAGTATGCCTAGTTTGCATGGATGACACCAAGGCATTTACGCTAAAACACGGAGGCAAGAATTCCTGGTTTGATTGTCACTGAAGGTTTTTACCACAGGACCAACTGTAACACCCCGACTTTTATTAAGTCCTAATTAAGTGAGATTAAGGGTAATTGACCTTGGTTATGATTTAATTCGGTTTGGGTGGATAAGTTTCTTCTAGTCAAATCCTTATGTGTGATGTGATCTAAGTGTGTATATATGTGTTCATTCTATGCTATGTGAATTACGTATGTTTATTATGTGTCATGATAGTTATGTGTATCTATGTGAGTGTTCATTGTATGTGGATGAGTATGTTGAATGCATATATGAGTTTTAATTGATATTTAGATGACGCGTGAGGTTAGGAATGATGATATGAAATGTTTATATGAGTTACATGATGTTATTAGATAATGTTAGTGTTATATATTATTTACTTTATTTTATGTTCCTATGTGTGTATTTTAATTTATGATTAAATATTAGAAAGGTTATATGAGCATTATAGTATTATTTGGGATGTTTTAGAGTGTTTTAGTAATTTTTAAGTGACGGTGGGCCCCACGGTGACTATTGACCTAGCCACTCCATATATTATCGCTAGTAACCCTCTCCATTTCAAAGAAACACTCTTCTCCTTATTCTGAGCCGCCATAGCCACTTCTCTCTCAAGAGCTCCTTAAGCCATTGATACTCCACACCACGAAACACCCATCAAACCTTACCCAATCCAGAAAATAAACTCATATTCTTAATCCTCTCATCAAGCCGGAGCTTTCTACCGATTCCCTTTCTCCGTTAAGAGTCTCCGGCGCCACCGAACTGTTCGTGGGGCTAGAGAGAGAGGTTTCCAATGAGAGCAACGTCGGGAAGGGGTTTCTCTTTGCATATTTCGTAATTGTCTTCAAGAGGTAGGGGTTAGGCATTCTATTTTCGTGCATATTGATGATGAATTTATGGAATTGATGTTATGGTCGTTTTTCCCATTAGGGTTCATGAAAGGGTTACATTCTTGTGAAATTATTTCAAAGAGAAAACGTTTTAACCGATTAAAAGTGTTGGGAAAGTGTTTCTATGAGTTAAATGTGTTTTGAGAAAAGTTTTTAATCAATTGGATGTTTAAAAATGGCTTTTTGGAGAAAGAACTGTTGAAAATCGCGAAGTACTGCGAACAGGACGACGCACGACCGCCCAGGCGGTCAGAAACCGCCCCAGTGGTGCCGAGACCGCCCCAGCGGTGGTCCTCCTGTGTGCAGACCTCCCCAGCGGTGGTCGCACCGCCCTGGCGCGTTTTCGCGTTGTCTCTCACCCCCTTTTACGAAAATTGACATGTTTTGACCCTTTTATGCTCCCTAATGCGTTATTCGACTTGTGTATTGAAATATATAATTAGTTATGGAATATGTATATGTTGTACTTAGTATATGTGTTGTTTTTATGATGAGATAAATTGTTGACATGATTATATGATTTATATAATGATTAATGATGAGATATATGTGATGAATGATTATATGACTATGATTATGAAATGTTAAAGTTTAATAACCAAAACGCGCTCAGTGACGCTATGTTAAAACGCCACTGGGTGACACTATGTTAAAACGTCACGAAGTGACGCTATGTTAAAGAATTACCCCCTCTCCCCATTAGTTTAGGATGAGCTCATGCCTAGGGGCCGATGATGTGGAGGATAGGACAGGAGGGTGGTTATGTCTCACAGTTAAAGAAAGATAAAGATGTTTAACGTGCTGAAATGTATTTTATGATGTATTTATTGTTCATGATTTAAGGGCACTAGTACACTACACCGAGACGTTTATTTATTTATGCGATGATATATGTATTAATAAAATGAACCAGACGCACTTAGGTAAGACGTTTCGGGGAAAGACTATTTTTAAACTTATAATCGAAATGAACTCATTCATGTTTCACTTATTTTATAATTAAACCCGGGGTGACTTCCTCTACTGAGTCACTTCCCAGTGCTCACCCTATGTTTTTCCCACCTTTTAGAGGAGCAGCCAGAGCAGGATGTCGCAGCACACGAGGAGTCCGTGTAGACTTAGTTTATGATATAGTTCTTTAAATATCAGAGACATATTTTTATTCCTTTATTCACATGTTATGGTTTTATGCTTCCGCTACGTTTATCTAGTTATATTTTCAGATCCCGAACCTATGTTAGTCGGCAACTATTTATTTATCCGTATTTATTGTGGAGTCTCATAAGTCTCATTGTCGGGTTATGGGATGATACATAGTTTCTATTTCTTTGTGTTTGACTGTGTATGAGAGATTATTTATGGTTTGAATTATGTTCTAAGTATTATCCAGTATTAATATCGTGGTATTTATGCGCAAGGCCCTTATTTTCTATTCCGCAAACGATTTACGAAAATTTACTCCCACGTATTTTCCGCGTATGATATTTTAAATATAAAGATAAAACATGATAACAGGAGGTAACCCTTATGAAATAGCCTAAAATGAGTTAAGCGTTAAGGGCTATCTAGTAGGGAGTTACACCACCCGTATAGGCGTAACAAGTACAAGTTTAGAAAAAAATGTATTGAAAAGGATCTGCCCTAGTTGAGGCTAAGTGGTGAAGATATGTGGGATGCAGTGAAAACTCTTCCGAAGATAACTGAGGTTGGAAGGCAAATTCCAGTGCAAGGGTATGGGAAGGAACACAACTAAACAAAACAAAGTATTTTTTGGGAGCTTCCTTATTGGAAAGATCTTCTTGTGCGACATTGTTTAGATGTGATACACATTGAGAAGAATGCCTGGGACAACATAATGCACACTGTCATGGACGCAGATCGAACCAAAGACAACATCAAATCAACGTTGGATGTGGCAGAGTATTGCAGACGTCTCGAGCTGAATTTTCAGGAGCTTAGGGATGGTCGTGTCTCCAAATCGAAGGCATCATACTCTTTAACTAAGTCTGAGAGGCAGTCTGTTTGCAACTGGGTGACAGAACTGAAAAATGCCTGAAAGCTACACATCTAACTTGGGGAGGTGTGTGAATCTTGCTCGGAGCAAGTTTGTCGACCTTAAGAGTCATGACTGCCACGTGTTCATGGGGAGTTTGCTTCCTATTATGTTTATAGAGTTGCCCGACCATGTGTGGAACCCACTGACAGAGTTGAGTGAATATTTAGGGGCTTATGTACAACAAAGCTGAAAGTGGATGATTTTGAAGTGATAGAGACAAATATTCCCATTATCTTGTGCAAACTAGAGAGAATTTTCCCTCCTAGCTAGGTGCTTTAACTTAATGGAAAATATTCTCATTCATCTAGTATATGAAGCAAGAGTTTGCGGACCAGTGCAATATCGTTGGATGTTTCCTTTTGAAATAGAGACTGAATCATATAAGAGAAAAGTGAAGAATAGGGCACAGGTGGAGAGGTCGATTTGTCAGGCATACTTAGCGAAGGAGACATCAAACTTTTGCTCATTCTACTTTTAGGCTCATGTACAGTCTCAAAGAACTCAGGTGTGTCACAATGATGATGAAGGTGGTAGTAGTGAACTCGAGTCGACTTTGTATGTGTTCAACCAGCCAGGTCACGCTTTCAGTTCATCGATGGTTGACCGTTGATGAGTGGAATTCAGCACACCTTCACATTTTGTTAAATTGTGAAGAAGTTGTGCTGTTTCGCAGGTATTAAACATATAATCAAATTTCGGTACGTAAAATTAGTCTCGTATTTCATTAATAACACATTGCTCAACGCAGGTGCTACGAACAATTGAACCAGCAGTGACAATCTCTCTAGGAATTTCCCAACTAGTTCAAAGCCTATGTATGGTGCCTTTTAGCAGCTGAGCGTTAATTTATGATTAAACTTAACATTTCACGTGTTACTAACACACACTTATTGAAATTATCTTACATGTAAGGTTCAAGACCCTTCCAATCGTGTTACAAATCTATTCTTGCAAGACATTGCATCGGGCCCCAACAATAGAGCTGAAAGTTGGCCAATTTACTATGTCAATGGTTTCAAATTTCACACGGTAGAATGGGGTAGAGAACAAAAAACATAAAACTTTGGGGTTTGTGTCAAGGGAGATGTGGGTGAAGGGGAGTGAGATTGGTTTGGGACGATCAGAGAGATACTAGAATTCGAGTATGTAGGGACTTTGACTAAAAACGTTATGCTCTTCTACTGTGATTGGTATGATCCACGATGTCCGATTGAAACACATAATCATAACAATTACAAGATAACAAAGATTAATCATACCTGAAGAGAGCAACATTATGATCGTTTCATTATTGCCCACAATGCTCGGAAAGTGTACTATTTGTCTTATCCTGGAAAGTGAAAATCGAACTGGAGGGTAGTAAGAAGGACAAAGCCATGGGGACGAGTCGAGTACGATGAACAAGTTAATAACCAACATGCCTACCAAGAAGATAGTCAATATCCTCAAAGGAAAGTACAGGACAAAGATGTGCCTCCCACTCTACTCTCTACAACCGATGAACCTGAAATTGTGGAAATCCCTCTCCGAGCATTGTTAGACAACGATAGAGATACCGAATCAGATGAGAGTAGTCAAGAGGATCATGATGATGACGATGGTGAAGATGATGATGAACATGCATATTGAATTATCTTATTGATACTTGTTTTTTTTGTAAGTAAGATTGTACTAGATATCTGATATGTTTTATTAGTTAAACGTTTTTTAATACAATACAATTCATCTTATTTGTTATTTTTTTACAGGTCTATGGCTGGTTGATGTGGTGCTGCACGACCACGAGGTAGGGGTGGTCGTGTAGCTCAGGTCGTGGCCAGGACTCTGCTGGCTCGGCCCAGTCAAGCTTCGCAACCCCTACCTCCACCTTAGCTCTACCCACCACTACAAGGACGGAGACGACCTTAGCTGCCCCCACTAGTGGCACTCCACCGCCAACCCTCCCGACTCTCGGTAATCCCCCACCTGCATCTGCTCAGCAGGTGGAGGCCGCCCCAGAGCCAGACCCATTTACAGCCAGATCCTAGTATCGGTTCAGATACAATATGAGTAATGGGTAAATAAATTGTGGTATAACTTTTCGTCTATTTCAAATTGATTATGCTTTGTGCATTGACATATCTGTTTCTCTTCTTTGGTTTAGGTGGTTCCCCGCTAATCGGGAGATCAAGAGGATCACTAAGAAAATCCAGAATCGGTATGATCATCCATACCGCAACTTCACTAAGATCCCCCCCCCCATGTCAAGGAGATGTGGTGGCAAGAGTGGCGAATAAGTTTTGTTTATATATATTTTATGTTGTTCTTCGGTCCATAATTTAACTGCATTTAACATACTAATATTTGTTATTATTTGTGTGTAGAGAGGGTTCTTGATCCACCGTGAGGAGGAGCCCACCATCAGGAATGCCTGGTCGTTCCGGACCAGCAAGCGGATGCAGGAGCTATTGCACGATGTCTGAATCATCGTGGGAGTAGTGCATTGCTACCCAAGGCACACCGCTGGGTCCTGGAGTAGTACTAGGCTTCAGAGGAGTTCCAGAAGAAGTCCCAGCGCAACTCAATCAACTGTGTTTCGTTTAAAGGGGGATCCCTCCACACCAGCGGCTCCAACACTGTTGAGTTGACCCGCACCCGACTGGTGTAAATAATTACATTAATGTTTTGTATTTTTTCTATAAACATTTACCACAAAAATACATAACTATTCATTCTTTTTTAATATGCAGACTAGGTAGCTAAAGTGTCCCCCCACTCAGACCGAGCTTTTTCAGGAGACGCATATGAAGAAGACTGAGAGGGGTCATGAGTGGGTTGACCAGCGGTCTGAGCAGACTTTTGTAAGTATTTAGAAAGTAGTTTAAAAAAAAAAAAACTAAACTGAAACTATCTAGTAACTGATTGAGTTTATGTTGATAATTTTTGTAGAATAAATTTTGAGACCGACTGCATGCTGCTGAGGCTGCCAAGCCCGGATAGAGGCAGGGGAGCAGTTACCCCCTATTGATGAGGACGGGTTGTGGCTCGAGGATGGCGGCACGGGGGACCAGGATGATAGAGGAGATCGTGATGCTGACTATCACTAGTTCCCACCATGTTTTTCATTATCTATGTACTTTTATACATTTTTTTAGGATTTGTTATATTTTATAGCTACGATTTTTGTTTTTTTATATAACATTCATTTTCTTTGCGACATAAAATTTGATAACCATTTAAATAAATTTGGTATGATTTTTCAATTTGGTGTTGAATAATATATGAATTGTTTATACAGGAATGCAAAAATAGAATTAAAACAAAAGTGATTTTTAAATTTTTTCTGCATGCCCGTCGGAAAACCATCTATAAATTTGGAGCAAATTCCCGTCGGTAAGTCGTCTGCATAACGTTCATATTTATCCATTCTGAACCGTCGGGATGCCATCGGATTATCGAAAGATTAAATACCGTTGCCACACCGTCGATTTCTGAAAATGATTTTCCCATCAGTGTGCCATCGGTAATGTGTTTATTAAAACGACATATTCGTCGTACTAAAAGCTCATTTCCTGACGGGAAAAAATTAAAAAGCATTGTCCGATAGACGTTGATTTATTAACCGATGGCTATAATGCCCGTCTGTTTTAATTCATCGATGACGACTAATCTGAAGGTCTTTTCCCGTTGGGACATCGTCGATTTCTCGTATGAATTGCCATGGGAATATCGCATGATTCTTGTAGTGTTAACGTTCTTTTAGGTTTGGTTTGTTTGCAATGCAAAACAATGTAATACCCAAATATAGAAATAAGGAAGACAAATATATAAAAATAAGCAATACCCTTTGTGCGTCACCCTTTTGATCTCTGTTGAAAAAGTTTCAAACTCTTTAATGGAGCAGTAAGGGCGCAGGAGAATGAACACCCACCCATCTCCGACAACACGTCTCTTATTCTCCTTCTCATAAGCGATTCTTGTTCACTTTTTTAGCCCCTTGCCACCCTTCCATTCTCTGTTGAATTAAAAAGCTTTAAACTCTTCAATGGAGTAGCAAGTGTAGGTGACCCTGACCCATCTCTGACAGCTCCCTTGTTCGTCGTTTGATTGCCCCGCTATTGATTTTTTCTCCCTCGAAATCACTTTTGAGGACTCCTACGAAGACTTTCTCCCATCTGCCCAAGCTTGCCTTATTCTTGCCCTACTCATACGAAAATAAAAGTTTGTCACAAAATATTGTGTTTCTAACAAAATAGCTTAAGTTGTGTACCATTGTATATATCATGTGTGTTATATGTCTTGTGTTCCTAACATCATTTTTCTACCATTGTGTCTCATGTACATCTCCAATTGGTGTCTATGACTGTATTTGGATAAAGAGGCAAAGACATAGATACAAAGACAAAGATAAGGAGATGGTGAGACGAAGACAAGGCAAAAAAATAATTGTCTTCATACTCTGTTTGGATGTATAGATAAGGACAATAGAATATAAATAAAAAAGAGAATATTTCCCTTGTTGGACCACCATTGGACCACCTCCTACCACTGTCGGAGTTGTCGTTGCCATTGTTGCCCACTAGAGTTGTCGTGCGGCTGCTACTACCACTGGAGTAGCCACTATCGTCACCGAATAAGCCGCCATCGTCACTAGAGCTGCCACCGAAGCTACCACCGCCACCGCAATATAAGGATAGAGATGCAAATATAAAATTTATATAGGGATGTTATTGAAAAAAAACTTTCGATCTTCATCTCCATCCTTCCTTCCAAACTATAGAGGTACATAAATTTTGGGTGGAGACTGGTCAAAAACATGTATTTTGTACCTGTCCCCGTAACCAAATGAAATACAAATAGTAATTTGTCTCTCTTTCTCCATTTATACTAGTTATCCAAATGCACTCTAAAGGACCTTTTAGCTATCACAAGTCGGCATTTATGCCTATTGTTTACATCGTCTTTAGGGGAGGGGGAGGAGCCAGCATCATTGATTGTCACCCTCTGCCTTGAACTTCGTATGCGTCCATGTGTGAGTTTCTCTTGTTGGGTCTTGTTTTCTTGGGAAAGTCTTAGCATTTAAGTCCTCAGCAACGATGCAAGTGTAGCAGTTGTGTTACCTAGGGTGTAGAGCATCTTGATGTTGTGTTTGTTCAAGTCTTCTCGTACGATTGATTTCTTAGAACATGGGGATTATACCTACAAGACACTTTGATCCTCAATGTCAGATATCTGCAAGTGGTACTAGAGTGCGGCGTGTATAGGGTATATGTGATACATGATAAAAGTGTGAGGACTTTTATTTGTTATATAATTTATTTGTGGACTTGCATAAATTAGTAAATAGTCCTGATTAATTTATTGTGTGGTCATTATTTTTAACATTGTTGTTATTTTTAATGAACTACATCAATATTATTATGAAATGTGAAATGAATTATGTTTGGGCTAACAGATGATAGGTGGGCTAGACCCATCATTGACTAACTGTGGAGAGTCTCTACTACTACCCATTGACAATATTTATTCTAACCTATTAGGAGTTCTTAGCACCTGAATTTGACATAGTCGAGGGCATGAATGTTGGAAAAAGGAAATTTGGAAATTAGTCGAGACTTCGAAGAGTAACCAAAGATTCTTAGCCGAACCTCGTGCTAGTCGTAGCCGAGTCGGTGTCGTGCAGGAACGGAAGCAAGTTGGTTGCTGCGAAAAGTGCGGGTTAAGCCCAGGAAGTTCGCTTGGAGCAGTTTTCCCATAAAAGAAAGTGTAAAACATGATTATGGAGATTGTGGTTGTTGATAGTGGGAAGGTAGTGCCGATTTGATCAAGTAGGATGAAGAGGAGATCGTGGGGAGAAATTTTCGAAGGATCAGGACGGTTATAAATATCAACACTTGCTGAGAAAAGAGAGAACAATCTTCCAAGTCATTATTTTCGTTTTAGCTTTCAATCCCATGTTTTTAGGAGTAGATTTTAGTTAGCTTAACCAATATTCAAATTTCAAATTGTACTACAGTTGTTTGTTGAATAAAAGATGATAATCTTACTGATTGACGTTTTTTCTCTTTTTTCTTCTACGTCCACAGGTTT
Organism: Aeschynomene evenia; assembly: GCA_013621005.1. Classification (NCBI taxonomy): domain Eukaryota; kingdom Viridiplantae; phylum Streptophyta; class Magnoliopsida; order Fabales; family Fabaceae; genus Aeschynomene; species Aeschynomene evenia. The sequence continues at coordinate 4,932,057 of CM024272.1, read as the reverse complement.
CGTTTCCTTGAAGCAAGTGGAGAACCCATAGCTAGAAGGTAAATTCCCCTTTTTGATGTCAATAGTTTGGTTAAAGGGATCATTGTGTTAGTTCATTTCTCGGCTGCATAAACTCAGTCGTAGCTGAGATAGTTATTTCGATACTAGCATGATTGGCATGCCCGATGGGACCCACGAAGAAAAGGAGTTACAGTGAACGTCGAACTTAATTTCCAATGGCGGATGCAATTGAGGTTTGGTAGGAGCACATACATGACTTTGATCAATGATGCTGGTGCACCAAAGCCCAAGCATGGGTAAAACAACAGAGGATCTATTGTAGGATTGGCAGGTGGGCACTCCAGTCCTTAGGGATCGTCTTCCCAACCAATTGTAACTACCGAACCTTTGTCCACAAAGGCCGCTATGGAGAAACCAACCACCACGGTTTATGTTGCCTTTATTAGGCAACAAATCAAGGAGGGTATGCATGATTTGATATATTAGGTATCTCGACAGATGGGATAGATCGTCAAGCCGATGGTACGAAACATGCTGCAAATAGAAGGCTATCATCCAAGGGAGAATGAAGGCAGCTTCCCTCAACCTACGCCGCCGACTTCCCCCAGGCCTTGGGATGGGAACGCTGGCGTAGGCAGCACAATGGTTGGCAGCCTGAAATCCAGTATGGATGGTACTACAGTTCAGCCGAACTTGGTAGTGCGTATGCCCGGTGTGGGGCGGTACTCTTGTGCTCACCCAGGATGGAGGTAGTTCCAGCGATGGTGGCAACCTCGGAGGTAATTTTGGGATGAATATGGGATTAGGTGGTTATTCCGCGGGACATGCTGAACTATGGGCAGGTCTACGTCCATAGGAGGCCCGAAGGAGTTTTTGGGACAATTGGAATGTCGCCAATAAATGAGTATACCCTTGGGGGGATGGGGACACAAGGTGCTTGACCTCATGTCTTTCCGCCACACCTCTAATGGTTGATGGGAGGCAATGCTACACCATTGGCCCAACCATGTGGAGAACAAAATTGTCAAGGGCGAATTGGAGGAGGATATATTCCAGGTCGCGGTAATCTAGGCCTGCCTGAAGAAGGTATGTAGCTGAGAAATCTAACTCAACCTCAACTATATGATCCTAATATGATTACCGACGTCCTACGACAACATTTTGGGCTCCAGTTGAGACCCCTGGAGAAGCCGGTTTATAGAAAGTCGTACCCTGATTGGGTCGACAGAATTCCTTTCCCCAGGGGATATAGGGCTCCTGACTTTACCACTTTTTCAGGAGAAGATGATAATTCGACCATGGAACATATAAGTCGATTCACGGTGCAATGTTCCGAGGCAGTACAAAATGAGTATCTCAAGTTACAGTTGTTCCCTTCGTCTCTAGCAGGTCCGAATTTTTCATGGTATTGATCTTTTCCTCCTAACTCCAACGTCAGTTGAGCCAATATGGAGAGAGCCTTTCATGATAGGTTTTTTGTAATGCCCGTTTTGTTGATATTTTATTCCCCTTATTTGAGCAATTTTATGCAATTCTTGACTCTACTTAGCCTTTTGTTGTGAATAATGCAACTTTGATTTATTTGGAGTTTAATGAAAATAAAGGTTAATTGAATGTGTTTTTGATGTTTTTGCAATTCAAAGATAACATTTGCCCTTGGTCTCTGGTATATAGTGTTTTTGGTACAGGTTATAGCAATTATTGGAGCAATGGACATCAAGAACAAAGGAAAGAATTGAATCATGGAAGCTGCAGCAGAGTCGGCCGCCCGAGCCTCCCACCAGCGCTCCAACGCCTGAGGCCGTTGTTGGGAAATCATGCATAAAGGCACAGCGGAAAAACAAAAACTTTTATGCAATTCCCACCCAAGGACCCATGTGAATAATCATGATTCATCTATGAATTACCTGTTGAAGCGTAACCGAAACACAATTTGCGAACAACTCTTGTTCTTGAGTTCTTCACGAGTTCTTATTCTTGAATTATTCAACTGTTGAAATCTTCGATTCTTGAACTCTTCGATTCTTGAACTCTTCGATTCTTGAACTCTTCAGATCTTGAACTCTTCTATTATTGAACTCTTCAATTCTTGGATTATGGAATTCTTGAACTCTTCAATTCTTGAATTTTTCAAATCTTCACAATGAGCTATGTCAAGCTCTTCTGATGCAAGTGTAGCGACGGCCTAGAGATATCCACACAGAAGTTGTGGATGTCAAACACCCACCTTGATACTCTTCTGAAACTCTCTATGCTAGTAGCAAGAAAGAAAGAAATAAGGATTCTAAGAAGACTATGTGGTGTGTGAATTTCACATGCAAACAGGCTCCTTGGGTGTTGCTATTTATAGCCAACACTCAACATAAACCTAAGTCTTATTGGGCCCATCTCATGGAAGTCCAATTGAAGTAGTCTTACTAATTTTATCTTAATCCTTATTAGACCCATCTCATGGAAGCCCAATTAAATTAGTCACACTAATTTAATCTTATTCTTTATTAGGCTCATCTCATGGAAGCCCAATTAAATCATTCACACTAATTTAATCTTATTATTAGGCCCATCTCATGGAAGCCCAATTAAATCATTCACACTAATTTAATCTTATTTATCGTCAACATAAAAGTGCTTTAGTGTGCGACCCTATATGTCCTTATAACGTTGGCAATATTATTAAATCCCATTAATAATATAAACAGTGAGCGGTATCTAGCAACACATCACTGCTACCCAAGTTATAAGAAAGTCAATGATTTGATGTAACTTTTCCGTGATTGACGATACCGTACACTTCAGTCCCTTTGTCCAAATATCCAGATTTAACACAAGCATGGAATTAGTCATCTTGTATAGTTAAATCATTAGTTTCTTGATCTCCGAGTAGACAGATAAAATAAATGATACTAATGTCACACATTAATTCATTTCAGCATGGCCATGCATTTTCCCAGTCCTACTCATCAAGGGGCCCACAGATATATCTCTCGTAATGTGAGAGGGACAAATTCTATCTATGTTACTCTCATCGCCCATATGATTCGTGATATGCCTAATGATCGACTTTATAATTACCCTGTTACGGATAACGTTTGACGGTATCAAAGCACACAACTCCTCATGCAGCAGATTGTAGTAACTTCAAGTCAAAGGACTATGAGAATCACTTATGACATTCAAATTAATATTCATGTAGTGTTCTCAAGGCGGGTCTGTCCAGTATATCACCATATATACCTATGTGCAGACTTAATATCACATATCCATAACCTGTGAGAAAAGGTTATCAGTCCATAACATACTAGTCTCGACGTATACTGTTATCCTATTGTTTACAGTAATACTCGACTAGGGACATTTGAGAATGAAGTCTCACTATTAGGTTATGTACCTAATCTTTATTCCATTCTAAGGACTTCATAATGTTCATTAAGAAAATAAACAATAAATGAAAACAATGCCTCATATATATATATATATATATATATATATATATATATATATATATACATATAACATGTCACAATATCATAATAAAAATGCACTATGATTGGCCCTCTAAGGCATACACCAACAGCCGCCCTAGCAGCCGGTGACCCCCCCCCAGCGCTTGCAGTCGCATAATCCTTATTTTCAATTTCGCTTAGGGACCTTTTTGAAAACAATTATCTCCACTATTTATAACAGTGTTAGCTTGACCTAAAGGAGAACTTTTACATACATTCTCATACCTAGACACTTGCCTCCATATTATTTTAGGTTTTTTCTCATTAGGATTCGTTTACGTTTGACTTTTGCCCTATTTTCCACCCGTTTTCATTTCCAGTTTGTTCCGTTTAACGTTATTCGTCAAGACACTGTAATTTTCGCTCTCATTGCTTTGCCTTTGACTCAGTTGTAAGTTGATTTTCAGTTTTAATTCAGTAACGTTATTCGTTCTTCATGAATTTAAGCATTTTTATGTTATTTTGCATTCAATCCTTATTTTATTGTTTTTCTCTTAATTGTTTCTGATTTAATTCCATTCCATTCATTCATTTCCCTTTAAATCAATTTGTGTTTTTACTTCTCTCCATGAATAACTAAGTTTCTTGGTGATTCATGAGGGTGTAAGCACCATTCGGGTAAATTGAGGCTTTGAACTTCATCCTTGCATAGGTTTTCATCATCAATCCTAACATATGATTTGAGATATGCATGATTATGAATATTTCAGATTGTGTGTGTGTTTAAACTTGTGTTTTTGGCTTGCTGGATCGAGTTAGGTTAATGCATTTGTTATGGTTTATGTGTTAATTGATTAATTGATGCATAAGTTATTAGGATTGATGTGTGATTGGTAATTTGGCTGATTAGTCTCTAAACTAGGTTAATGTGATTGGTTTTTAAAGGTTGTTGAAAATGAAACAAAAGGTGAGATCTCACTAATTAATCTTGTTCTATGCAACCTATCATTAGAATCACAACAATAGGGTTAAATCTAACTCTTGCGTAATTAACCAATCTTTGCATTCTTTTGTAGCCGATGATAAACTCTCCAATGTGTGTTCTACCTCATGAGTTTGGGATGAGAATGAGTCGTTGGCTGACGAAGAAATGGTAGTGGAGTTGTTAAAGAAGGAATGGTCATATTCTTTCCCTGCCCTAACACCAACAAAGGGGAATGAAAGAATCAAGCATGGGGGCAAAGAGTCGTATCTGTTTGACATTACTAAAGCCTGTAACACCCTGATCGTTATTAAGTCCTAATCGAAAGAAGTTAAGGGTAACGGACTTTGATTGGGATTTAATGGGATTTGAGTGTATATGTTTCTCCTAGTTTAAAGTATCTATGTTATGTGCTTTTATGAGTATTTATGTGTGTTTCGATGTTATATTAAGTTATTAAGGATGTAAGATTGTTATTGTATGAGTTGAGACACTTTGCAAGTGTTTTGGGCATTTTTCAGGCCCAGTAATCGATTACAGCTCCTTGGTAATCGATTACAGCCCAATCGAGTCTCATCTTTGGGCGTTTCAGTTGTATGTAATTGATTACAGAATCGTGTAATCAATTACGGTAATCGATTACCACGTGCGTAGAGCGCGTTTTTATATGTTTTAAGTGACGGGCGGGCCCCACGATGACTCTCAAACACTATTAGCTCAGCCTATACGGGAATAAACCCTATTTTCCACCTCATTTGATTAGAAACACCCTCTCTCATCATCCCAGAGCCTCCATAGTTTTCTCTCTCAAGAACTCTCATAGCCATAGCCATTCCACGCCAACAAACACCCACAAATACTCACCCAATCCCAAAAACGATCACATATTATTACTCATCTCACCTAGCCGGACGTTTCTACCGATTGTTTTTCTCCGGAAAGGGTCATCGTTGGAGTCGGGCCGTTCGTTAAGCTAGGGTTTCGTCTAGAACAAGGATTTGTCTTTAAGAGGTAGGGGTTAGTCATTCTAAATGTCATGTAATTGCATGTATGTTGATGAATTTACGAAGCTTTGGAATGATGTTGTTGTTTTTCCCATTATGGTTCATGAAAGGGTTGATTTATGAAATTGATTTTGAAAAAGAAAGGGGTTTTACGAATTGAAAAGTGTTTTAAACCTATTTTCATGTTTGATATTGGTATGACAATGTTTTCTATCGATTGGGACGATGTTAGGTTCATATTTTGGCCAATGGCTATTGAAAATCGTGTTTTTGGAACTCTAGAATCGTATTTCACGACTTCGTAATCGATTACACGGCTTCGTAATCGATTACGATGTCTGAATTTCCATTCGCGAGAAAATGATGCTCTTTGTTAATCGATTACAGAGCTGCGTAATCGATTACAACAATGTTGTTAGTGCGAAAATGAATTGTTTTGACCCTTTATGCACCCTAATGCGTATGTTTATATTATACGCAATGCCCTTATGTTTATATTCCGCAAACGATTTTCGAAAAATTCTCCCATGTATTTTCCACGTATATGTATTTCAAAAACAAGTATAAGTATGATAACAGGAGGTAACCCTTATGAAATGGCCCTAAATGACTATAGCACTAAGGGCTATCTAGTAGGGTGTTACATTTTGGTATCAGAGCGGGTCCTTCCTTACAGGGCTTGGGGTAATGGACCTGTTATGCTATTGTTGCATGTCACGTTAGTTTGTCACGCACATACCTCTTATGTGTATTAGTTAGTGTTGAGGTGCGTGACCGTACTGTTTAGCTGTCATAGTAACTGTGCATACATAACTGTAATGTGGAGCCTTATCAACTCGATATTTCTTGTTTGGGTGCACATGGACATGGCACCTCACAGACATACTAGAGACGAATCAGAGACGGAGCACCCTGAGGCGAATGGGCAAGGTAGCGGGGTTTCAGCTGAGGTATTCATGGAGGTGGCTAGGGTCATGAACCGCATGGTGGATCACATGACTCAACAGCGCACAGCGCCACCACCAGTGGGTAATGGTTCAAGCAACACATACTTTGCCGACTTCAGGAGGGCTAACCCTTCTCCCTTTCACGACACTACCAATCCTTCTGAGGCCGAGAATTGGTTGAGGGGCATTGAGGACATCTTCACGGTGGTTTCATGCACAGAGATTCAGAAGACTCAACTGGCTACATTCATACTTCAGATGGAGGCACGCTCCTGGTGGGCTGGCGCTCCGCGCTTCTGATGCGTCGGTTATTCCTATCACATGGGACATGTTCTATGAAAAGTATTTCTCTGAGTCAGTCCGTCAGGACAAGGAGCTGGAGTTTCTTAGCCTTCACCAGGGCACCATGACCATACCAGAGTACACTGCCAAGTTCGAGGAGCTCATCAAGTTCTCAGAGATCTACCAGGAGAACCCCAAGGAGACTTGGAAGTGCATGAAGTACTACTCTGGGCTGAATCAGAACATTCTGAGGATGGTGAAGCACATGAAGATAAAGGACTACAGCGAAATGGTGGACACTTGCAGAATAGTGGAGGAGACGAGTCGTCCAGTGGCTCCTCTCAGGGTTGAGATTCCAGGGAAGGGCACGGCGCCACAGCAATCTAACCGCCCTGCTCGCTTCCAGCCTTACGGACAGCCTCGCAAATCTCAGCCTCAGCCCCGCCCACTACAGCAGCAGAGGCCGCAGCAGCCAGCAGCGGCGCCCAGAGCACTGCCCGCCCCACCTCTATGTGCCACTTGTGGCAAACCTCATGGCGGTCAGTGCAAAACTGGTCAGAGCGTCTGCTTCCGATGTGGCATGCGAGGCCACTACGCTAGGGAGTGCCCAACTGGAGGATCTCAGCCTTCTTCCTGTCACAGGCCACAGCACCAGGGCAGGGTTTTCACGGTCACAACGGAGAGCGCAGAGCGGTCGGACGATCTCATCATGGGTATGTGTGTTATTTCTGGAAAATCCTTAGTTGTACTATATGATTTCGGTGCCACGCATTCATTCATATCACATGATCATGCTAGGAGCCTAGGTTTGCATATGTCAGAGTTGCCCTATGATCTACTAGTATCTACCCCTACAGCTGCACCCCTTAGGACATGTTTAGTTGCATGAGATGTAGGTTTCATATAGATAATAGAGCATTAATCTTTGATCTCATCTGCTTGCCCATGACAGATCTAGGCATTATCTTAGGCATGGATTGGTTGTCCGCCAATCGAGTCTTTCTTGATTGCCATGCAAAATCTGTGATCTTTCCTTCTGTTCCTTCTGCATTAGTCACACCTGTAGAGCTGTATGTTAGTGCCATTAGGCTTAACTGTTGTGGGGTTTCGAGTGATGCTTACATGTTTCTTGCCACTAGTGAGGTTGTAAAGGGTCAGGTGTTCAGTGAGCTTCCCGTAGTGAGAGATTACCCGGATGTTTTCCCTGAGGACATACCCGAGTTTCCCCCAGCCAGAGAGGTCGAGTTTGCCATAGATCTAGTACCCGGGACGGGACCCATATCCATAGCACCCTATAGGATGACACCCAGAGAGTTGGCGGATTTAAAGACTCAGTTGGAGGAGCTGTTGGAGAAGAGGTTTGTCAGACCTGGTGTATCACCTCGGGGAGCGCCGATGTTATTCGTGAAGAAGGACGGGAGCATGAGATTGTGCATAGACTACAGGCAGCTGAACAAAATGACCATCAATAACAAGTACCCGCTGCCTAGGATAGACGATTTGATGGACCAACTGAGAGGTGCCCAGGTGTTTTCGAAGATAGACTTGAGGTCAGGGTACCACAAGATTCGTGTGAGGGATGAGGATATCCCGAAGACGGCTTTCAGGACTCGTTATGGTCACTACGAGTTCACGGTCATGTCCTTTGGGCTGACCAATGCTCCTGCGGTGTTCATGGACTACATGAACAGGATCTTTAGACCTTATTTGGATAGATTTGTTGTTGTCTTCATTGACGACATTCTGATCTATTCGAAGACGCGTGAGGAGCATGAGAGCCACCTGAAGGTGGTGCTGGAGGTGCTGAAGGAGAAGAAGCTGTTCGCGAAGCTGTCGAAGTGCGAATTCTGGATGAAGGAGGTGAAGTTTTTGGGGCACGTTGTGTCGAAGGGAGGCATCTCCGTGGACCCTAGTAAGATAGAGGTGATGAGCTAGGAGCGACCTACTACGGTGACTGAGATTCGGAGCTTTCTTGGGCTAGCCGGATATTACCGTAGGTTCATTTCGAACTTCTCCCAGATAGCATTACCCTTGACGAAGCTTACTACGAAGAATGCTACTTTCGTTTGGTCGGAGGAGTGCGAGAGTAGTTTCACGGAGTTGAAGAGTAGATTGACCTCGACTCCAGTGCTTACACTACCAGACCCCAGTGAGCCCTTTGAGGTTTACTGTGATGCTTCAAGGAAGGGGTTGGGTTGCGTGCTAATGCAGCATCGCAGCGTTGTGGCATATGCCTCACGGTAGTTGAAGCCACATGAGCTTAATTACCCGACTCATGACTTGGAGCTTGCGGCAGTGGTGTTCGCTCTGAAGATGTGGAGGCATTACCTGTATGGGGTCAGGTTCGAGGTGTTCTCTAATCACAAGAGTCTCAGGTATCTGTTTCATCAAAAGGAGCTGAACATGAGGCAGAGGCGCTGGATGGAGTTCCTGAAGGATTATGATTTTGAGTTGAACTACCATCCAGGGATGGCGAATGTGGTTGCGGACGCGTTGAGTCGTAGGACGGTGAGCGTAGCCCACATGATGGTCAGAGAGGCCCAACTGATAGAGCAGTTTAGGACCCTGGACCTAGGAGTTACCCTTACCCCCACCAATGTGAGAGTGAGTCATCTCCAGGTGTCGAGCGTGTTTCTGAGGGAGATTGCGAGAGCATAGCAGGAGGACGAGGAGTTCGGGAAGGTGTTGAAGGTTGTTTGTGAGGGGAGATTGCAAGGTTTTGGCGGTGGACGGAGATGGGTTGTGGAGGTTCGAGGGGCGCGTTTGCGTTCCTGCGAGTGGTGACCTTCGGAGAGCGATTCTGGAGGAGGCTCATAAGAGCCATTTCACCATTCATCTTGGGATAGATAAGATGTACTAGGATTTGAGGAAGATGTTTTGGTGGCAGGGATTGAAGAGAGACGTAGCGGAGTGGGTCAGTAAGTGTCTGGTATGTCAGAAGGTGAAGGCAGATGATGAGCAACAACCCGGAGTGTCGTTATTTCTCCAAGTTCCGATCAATTTAGTAAATAATTTGTTCAACGGGAAAACAAATGTTTGATTTAGCTTACACACGAGATAGTGGTAAACTAACCCAAAGTCATCTCTCGAGGAAACTACTAGTAATTTTGGTTAGTTTTGAAGGGGATTTTTGTGTAAGCATACAAATTAAAGGTGCTGGAAATTTCAATTACAAAAGTGTTCTAGTCTTTATAAAGAAGACTTGCATGAATTCATCCATCATTGACTCATAAAACCATGAAACATGCATGAAACAAGAGTGTTTAGTTCACTTTTATCATTATGCTCTTGATTAAAGGTGATCATACAAATATATTACTCACTTTTAACCACTGAACTAACCATTTTATAAACCAATTCATTAACTTCTCAATTAAACAAGTAAATACATGCAACAAATCAATAAACCTTGAATCATACACGTTCTGATCATCCACCATATATCAGAAAATCATCCTCAACATAAATGAATTAAAACCAAAGTACATGAACTCAAGTTCATACATGAAGAACACATGAATTTTATTTATCTCAAGACTCCATCAAGCAAGAATTCAATTACAAACACCAGAACTGAAAAGTTTACTCTTCCATAACTTAAATTACAACAACAATACCAGAAGGATTCGTGCAAGAAAGATCAGAATGGAGGCTGAGTGTGGAAGAAGATTGGAAGTGTTCTTGGAATTCTAGAGAGAGGTGAGAGCTTCTCTCACTACACTATTGATATGTGAATGATTGGGGAGGCTAGAATGATTGCAGACAAGCTCCTGGAGCTCCCTTGTATCAAGGGATCACGGGTTGGAAGGATCAGAAGAGCCAAACTTGAAAATGAAAGTTCCACTAAGTGCTGTTGTTTTCTGCGATACTCGTCGCTAGCGGCTAGATCACCCTCGCTAGCGACCACACACGCGCTAGCGCATGAAGTACGGGCGCTAGCGAGTAGTTGCTGGGCTCAGGGGAAATTGGGCCGAAGCGCGACGCAAGTTGGGCCTTTGATCCGTGTTGGCCACTAGCGGCTTATAGTTGGTCGCTAGGGGGTACTCCCTGGTCGCTAGCGGCGACCGCGTTCCTGGACAGATTTTTTTTCTAAGTGTTCTTTGCTTCCATGCTTATTCTTCTACCAAATTGGTCCCTGAAATTAAAAAACACAACAACTTTTATTTAATATTTTACAAAAGCAAAATTAACACTTATTTCAAGCATTATGTACAATTTATTTACAATGTGTTCAAAGTGGAAATATAATTAAAACTATCTAATGCATGGATATTGAAGCAAGAACATGAACAAATATATTAAGTATAAAGGTAAAAAGTGTACAGAATTTCACACTTATCAATTCCCCCACACTTATCTAATTGCATGTCCTCATGCAATTCAAAGCAATGCAACGTCCAGGAACATATTGTTTTTATTGTTAATATATATATATATACACACATTATATTATTTTCAATCATCTAAATTTATTTATGTACACAAAAGAAAATAAACTTCACAAAATAAATCATAAATATTCAGAGAATCGATGAAATGCACCACTAATTCAATGTTAAGAGTTGGCCACTTCAAACATAGATTTTTACAAGAAAACCTCACATGTATGTGTATACATTCAAATCTCTCTAGTGTTTAGGTTTGATATTTACACTCAAATTAACCTAAAAATTGTTTTATCATAAGCTTGCATTAATTCTAAATTCTCCATTGGTCCTCTAATTGTACACAATCATCAGGAGGGCTTTAATATGGTTGTAACGGGGCTTGGGTGAAGGTAGGATAGTGTGGAATATGTAAGCTTGATTTCCAGACAAAGAAAAGTTAATGCATACTTAATTTACACAGAAACAAAACCATCTGATGCAACACTTTTATCAATGTCTAAAACTACTCTGAATCACCGAAATTATGTATGTGTACCCCGTACTAACTATACAATATATATATCATTTTTTTTCTTCTTTTTTTTTATTTTTTATTATTTATTTATTTATTTTTTTTCATCATTCTTTTTTTTTGTATTTACTATACATAATCTAAAAAAAGAATAATTTACAATGAAAATTTTGTACATAACTGTGAAAATACAAAAATAAAGAATTAAAATAAAACAAACTATTACTATTATGATGTAACCATATACAAAACCAATGAAAATTAGTCCCCTCCCCCACACTTAAATTAATGCATGTCCTCATGCATAATTGTGTGAATGAACCTTTCATAATGCAGCAATAACTTTCCTAAGTCCAGAAATGGTTAAATTTAATTGTTTTTTGCTTAGGGTTGTATTTTGCTTAACAAATAAAGGGTAAAAGGCTCAAGGGGGGTTAATCAATGGATAATATGAACATGGTTGTCTGTATAGCTAGTAGGTATAATAATAACAAAAATGCCTCCATCATATTAACTGTGTACTCAAAGCAACCTGTTTCGAAACAGAATAAATGCAAGTTCTAGAAATCACTAATTCACACAAGAAAGAATGGGTGATTCAACAAAACGTTCACCCTATTGTGGCTCAAAAGCTCACAATAATTCCTGTAAAACCTGTACACTTGTGGTCCTGTCTATACATGTATCAATATATTTACAAAGTAAAGCAAAGAGATCAATGGTGCAAATCATTGTGACTCAATCCAAACACCTTATGATTCAACCAAAAGAGTTCAAAGCAAAATAAAGTAGTAATATCACTGGAAATATTAGTAGAGTACTAAAGTATCAACATAATAAACAATATAACTAAAATATCAAACATACAAGTCCAAAAGTGTAAACAAAGTCCAAAAGTGGTATGGTGATGGCGACATAGATCACTAATCATCATCAGTCTCGGTCTCCTCATCATCACCGTCACCATCCTCATCCTCCTCCTCATCATCGTCCTCCTGGTCATCACCCTCCTCCTAAGGTGCTGGCTCAGGGGCCTACGACTGACTCGAGCTCCTGAAATACTGCGCAATCTTCCTCAACATCCGCTCCTCGGACTCTCGGATCATCAACCCAGTGTACGCCTTCAGCGACCGAATCATCTTCTTCCTGGCTCTCCGCTGTGCCACGCGATCATCAGCAATCTCCTTGCGGAGAGTCTCTATATCCTGGCGGGTAGCTGGAGTATCCATCCCTCCCTGCGAGGTCGTGCTAGGACGTGTGCTGATGTCCGGAGCGTCAATAGGTGCCTCAGAAACTCTTTTCTTCTTGTTGCTGCTCCCCGCCTTGAGGTTGTTGATCCTAGTGAGATCAACTTTGTCAATGGATATCTGGCGGTCGTCATTAGGAAGCTCTAGCACATGAACAGCTCTTGCCAGCCGTGTGATCATGCCAGGATAGAGCAGCCCGGTGTTTTTGGCGGCTGTCCTCATCTCTCCCAACATGTGGTGGATGTAGGAGGCTAGGCAGAGGGGCCTAGCCCATGACACAGGCAAAGATGAGAATGATCTGGTCGATGGTCACGTCCGAGTGGTGGCCAGTAGGGCGGACATAGGAGTTTAGGGCAAACATCCATGCCCTCGCCTCTGTAGTAAGGTATCCAGAGAGAATGCGGCGTGGGCGCCCATCTGTCCCATAGGCCCAAGGAGTATCTAGAGCAGCAATGACCGCCTTCATCATATCCAGCTACTCAAGGCTCTGATTTTCCATCAACTCAGCAAAGTCTGCCACTGCATCTTCGATCACAGGGATATGGAGGGTGTTCGCAATCTTGCGGACGTCTATAGGTACTTAGATCCCCCTCACGTAGACAACTGGAGCATTGCGGTTTCTTATATTTGCGTAGAATTCACGCACAATGCTACAGTTTGCTAGCGTGGGGTTCTCTAGCATGAACCCCCATTGTCGGCTCAGCATAGCACCGACTACCCCATCTAATACTCCCCTTGGGGAGTTCCGATACTTGAGCAGGGACTCCTGAATGCATGTCCTTCCGCTGAAGCGTTCCTCATATATTTGCTCGCATCCGAGGGTCTCAAAGCGTTGGTCATTGCCTGGACCCTCAAGTTGCTCATCAGTAAACGCCGGAGCTTTCCCTTTCGAGCTCCTCTTTGGTGCCATCTGCATAATTCATTAGGAAACTCCAAGGTCTTAGAACCAATTACTAAATAAGAAGTTAAATGAGGTTAACACTTTACTTACAATATTACAAGATATACACAAATAAAACAATTACTATATGGAATTTACATGTACCTTGCATTTTACATTACATGCACAATATCTCAGCATACTATCATATACATACTTAACGCATAATGGAATACACTTAATATATATATAATTGAAACACTAACACATTTATATACAAGTTAATTTAATAGCATCAAAACTTTGATAAAACTTAAACCAAATAAACGCAATCATACATAAACATGTAAGCACATTTTCACTATATATAGCACAATCCTAATTACAAACATATCCCCAGTTCTTAATAACAAAATTTGGCACAATATCTCTAATATACATAATCAACTTATCAACTTCGGTGTAACATACTCTAAGTTCAAATACAACAACCGAACCAACAGATTTTTACACAAAACAACTATACAACTTAATATTATGTATCCACAACAAATTCAAGTGTGAAATTTACTGTATATATCCAATGCACAATCATACAATTTCATAAACATACACACTACCAAACTAGGGACTTCACAAACATAGATAACTTAATGCACTAATCACACCATCAACACAATTCACCTAACAATCAATCATCATAAAGAACAATCCTAACTAAGTTTCTAGAATTCACAATTCCTAATTCTAACATAATCTATTAAAAGTTTAACAAAATCAATCAAATTGACAATGCAAAGTTAATCAAGACATTGGTTTATTCAAACTTACCTGAGGTATTACAGAAATTAATGAGGGAAGAAATTTGGTGGTGGTGGCCGGCGGTTTGCGGCGGCGCGGTGGTGGTGAGAGTTGGAGGTTTGGGGGTTTTTGGGGGGTTTTTGGGGGGTTTTGAGAAGAATGGAAGAAGAGAGAGTGGATTGGTGGAGTGTAAGGTTGGTGTGACGGTGTTGAGGGTGGTGGTGGCTGTTGTGTCGCCGCGGCGGTCAGTGGCAGCGGCGGTTCGCGGCGGCGCGGTGATGGGTTAGGGTTTTGTAGGTTTTTTTTTAAATTGAGAGGGTGTGTGAGTTTGAGAGAGAGTGAACCGAGAAGAGAGGGATAAGAGGATGGTGAGGCCGGCGGCGGCGCTGGTGCGGCGGCCGGGTGGTGGTGTGCGCTGCGGCGGGTGAGGTTTTTTAGAGAGAGAGGGAGTGAGTTAGAGAGAGAGAGAGGAGTTGCAGAATGAGGCGGAAGAGGGTTTCGCGAAGTTTAATCGCGCCCCGGTCGCTAGCGCGTGACTACCGACCGCTAGCGACTGTGTATCTGCTAGCGCGTTAGTGACAGCCGCTAGCGGCCATCAAGTGAAACGGTGCGTTTCACTGAGCCGCGCTTCTTTGTTTCTTTTGAATTTTATTTTTATTTTAGTTTATTATTATTATTATTATTTTATTATTATTCTTATTAATATTATTATTATTTATTCATTTATTTACTATTATTATTATATATATATATTTTTTTATTTTTTTTATTTTTTATTTTTCTATTATTTTTATTTACTAGTTTTAAATTTTTTTTATAATTTAAATTTATTATTATTATTATTATTATTATTATTATAACAATTATTATTATTATTATTATAACAATTATTATTATTATTATTATTATTTTCTTTACATTTTTTTTTCATTCCTTCTTTTATTTATTTAATTAATTATTTATTATTATTATTATTATTACTATTATTATTTTATTTTTTTATTTTTTTTATTTTATTTTTTTTATTTTTTAGATAAATTTATATATATTTATAATTTTTATTTTTATCTACTGAAATGAAAGAAATACTTACAAGTGGGTTGTCTCCCACCAAGCACTTTTATTTTACGTCCTTAAGTTGGATGGTTTGCATCTGATTTATTGATACTGCAGAGCTGCAACATTCACTCCATCAACTGTTTCCTCTGGTACTAGACTTCCCAAGAATTGCTTCAGCCTGTGTCCATTTACTTTGAATGTGTGTCCCTGTTGGTTTTGGATTTCTACAGCACCATGGGGAAACACCTGTTTTACCGTATATGGACCTTCCCAGCAGGATCTCAGCTTCCCTGCTGTCCATCGGAATCTGGAATTGTACAATAAAACCTGTTGTCCTTCTTTGAAGTCCTTTCGCAAGATATTTCGATCATGAAAGGCCTTGGTTTTTTCCTTGTACAATCTGGAATTCTCATACGCTTCTGATCTCAGCTCTTCCAGTTCCTGCAATTGTAATTTTCTTTCTTTGCCTGATATTCCTAGATCCATATTGCATTGTTTAACAGCCCAGTACGCTCCGTGTTCAAGTTCCACAAGTAAATGACACGCTTTACCATACACCAATCGGAATGGACTCATCCCGATCGGAGTTTTGTAAGCTGTCCTATAAGCCCACAGTGCGTCTGATAACCTGGTACTCCATTCCTTTCGCGAAGGTCCAACCATTTTTTCCAAAATCATTTTTATTTCTCGGTTAGACACTTCAGCTTGCCCGTTGGTCTGAGGGTGATAAGGTGTTGACACCTTATGCATTACCCCATACTTACGAAGCAAAGCCGCAAAGGTTCGGTTCAGGAAGTGAGTACCCTGATCACTTATTATGGCTCTAGGGATACCAAATCGACAAAAGATATTTGACTTTACAAAAGCACAAATAACAGATGCATCATTAGTTTTAGTGGGGATTGCTTCAACCCACTTGGAAACATAATCTACAGCTAATAATATATACAAACAACCAGCCGAAGCTGGAAAAAGTCCCATAAAATCAATACCCCATACATCAAATACTTCACAAAACAGAATTGGTTGTTGAGGCATTTTATGTCTTCTTGAGATTTTTCCAGATCGCTGACATTGTTCACAAGCCTTGCAGAAGTTGTAAGAGTCTTTAAACAAGGTGGGCCAGTATAGACCACAATCAAGCACTTTTCTTGCCGTTCGATTTGGTCCAAAGTGTCCACCACAAGCATATGAGTGACAGAACTTCAAAACAGAATCAATCTTAGTCTCAGGTATGCATCGCCTAATTATTTGGTCACTACAATGTTTCAACATGTAAGGATCATCCCACACATAATATTTTGAATCACTTTTGACCTTTGCAATCTGTGCTTTTGAAAAATGTGTTGGAATGACCTTTGCAACCAAATAATTAACGATGTCGGCAAACCAAGGTATAACAGATTTAATACTCAGGATTTGTTCATCAGGAAAAACATCGTCAAGAGGGGTAGAATCATCTTGGAGATGTTCTAGCCGACTTAAGTGATCTGCTACAACATTATGGTTGCCACTTCTATCTTTAATCTGTAAATCAAACTCTTGCAACAATAACATCCACCGTATCAAACGGGGATTTGCATCAGCCTTTTTCAAAAGATATTTTAGTGCAGCATGATCCGTGTATACTACCACTTTAGTACCAAGCAAATAAGATTGAAACTTTTCCAATGCAAAAACGATTGCCAAAAGTTATTTTTCAGTGGTAGTGTAGTTGGTTTGGGTCGGATCCAATGTTTTCGATGCATAAGAGATAATTGTGAGGAATCTTACCTGATCTCTGGGCTAATGCCGCTCCAACAGCATGATTGGAGGCGTCACACATCAGTTCAAATGGTAACTCCCAGATTGGAGGTTGCACGATGGGTGCAGAGGTAAGTTTCTCCTTCAATGCATCAAAAGCTTGTTTGCAATTCTCTTCAAATCTGAATTCAATGTCTTTTTGAAGTAACTTGGTCAAGGGATTCACAATTTTGCTAAAATCTTGGATGAATCGTCTCTAAAAACCTGCATGGCCAAGAAAAGACTGAATCTCTCGCACAGTTGCGGGGTAAGGCAGGGAAGAAATCACATCAATTTTGGTCGGATCCACAACAATCCCTTCCTTTGAAACAATATGTCCCAAAACCACACCCTTTTCTACCATGAAATGACATTTCTCAAAGTTTAAAACAAGGTTGGTTTGATACATTGCTTCAAGATTTTGGACAGGTTTTCCAAGCAACCATCAAATGAGGATCCAAAAAGTGTGAAATCATCCATGAAAACTTCTAGACATTTATCCAAGAATTCAGAGAATATGCTCATCATACAGCGCTGGAAGGTACCAGGTGCATTGCGTAGCCCAAAAGGCATCCTACGATAGGCATAGGTGCCAAAAGGACAAGTGAAAGTGGTTTTTTCCTGGTCTTCCGGTGCTATATGAATCTGAAAGTATCCTGAAAAACCATCTAGAAAACAATAGTGTGTTTGACCGGCCAATTTTTCTAGCATTTGATCAATAAAAGGTAATGGAAAATGATCTTTTCTAGTTACACTGTTCAATTTTCGGTAGTCAATACACACTCTCCAAGAATTTTGCACTCTTGTGGGAATTTGTACATTTTTCTCATTCTTAATAACTGTAATTCCAGACTTTTTAAGAACAACTTGTACGGGGCTCACCCATTCACTATCAGAGATAGGGTAGATGATTCCCGCATTCAGCAATTTTGAAATCTCTTTCTTTACAACATCAAGAATGAGAGGATTCATTCTCCGCTGTGGTTGCCTAATTGGTTTAGCCCCTTCCTCAATAAAAATTCTATGTGTACAAATGGACGGGCTAATACCAACCAGATCAGAAAGTGACCAGCCAATGGCTCTTTTGTGTTCTTTCAAAACATTCAAGAGTTTCACTTCATTTTCAATTGTAAGTCCATTGGCAATGATCACAGGGAGTGTTTCAAATTCCCCTAGAAATGCATACTTCAAATGATCAGGAAGATTTTTCAATTCAATTTTTGTTCCAACATCCCAATATGTTCAGAAGAAGCATTTTTGAAAAGGTTGGGGACAGAAAAAGTGTTTTCATCAAAATCGGGTTGCTGTTGTAAAATTGCAGCTGTTGTCAGATTACTCGCTAGCGGCCGGAAAACAGGTGCTAGCGCACAAGTTTTATGCAGACCAGCCGCTAGCGGCCACAGTGTAGGCGCTGGCGACGGGTTACTCGCTAGCGGGCAAGAATAAGCAGCTAGCGAATTAAAGTTCTGCAGATCAGAAAATTCTGCATTTTCCTCATTTATGCTCAGTTGTTGTGGATGATTAGGTACTTGCATTTCCAGTTCAGAATCATTCAAAATATGTCCAAACAAGTCTATTTCATCATCATCCACATCATCCTCACATAATTGAGAACATTTGGCATTTGATTCAAAATTTTCCCATTGATTTCCTCCAAATTCAAGTCCAATTTGCCTAAACCATCCCTCTACCTCATCCTCAATCAAATCTTCCAAAATATCACATGAGAAAACTGAATGAGCTTCAGAGAGATGTTTTAAAGAATTTTTCAAACAGAACTTTGCCTTGAGGTCCCCACATTCGATATCCAAGGTACCGGCATACACGTCAACCTTGGCTTTGTAGTTTTCAAAAATGGTCGGCCAAGAATGAGGGTGTGCTGCTCCCGTGGAATGTTATCATCATGTGTGTCCAGTACATAAAAATCAACATGGAAAATTAAGTCACTCACTTTTACCAAGACATCTTCAAAGAGTCCCTCCGGACGTTGAATGCTCCGGTTTGCAAATTGAAGAATGAGCTCCGTCGGCTTTGCTCTCCGCAATTAAGGGTCTTGTAGATTGCCTTCGGCATCACATTGATACCAGCCCCAAGGTCAGCAAGTGCATCTTTAATAAAAGTTTGTCCAACCATGCACGGGATTGGCAACTGAAAATGAGCCCGGATCACTGAATTTCTGGGGCAACTAGGGTGCTGCGATCACAGACACATTTGCTTCACTTTTGGATCATTCATTGCCCTTCAACTTTCTTTTATGAGTACAGAGATCCTTCAGAAACTTGGCATATTTAGGGACTTGCTTGATGGGTTCTAAAAGTGGGATATTAACTTTCATCTTTTTGAAGGTTTCAAGTAGTTCTTTGTCAAAATCTTCTGTACCTTGCTTCTTTGATGGTGGGGCTCTTTCAGGGAATGGCAAAATGATTGATTCTTTTTCTTCTATCATCTTTTCTTTTCCTTTTTCTTTACTAAAATTTTCCATTCCATCATTTTTTTCAACTCCTTTCTCCTTTTCATCTTCCACCACAACAACATCATCTTCATGAAGTAACTTGGGCTCCAGAAGTACTTTTCCCGACTTAAGAGTGATTGCACTGACATTCCCCTTTGGATTAGGAATGGTTTGAGAGGGGATTTGTTGACTTCCTTGCTGGTTTGATGAAGAAGCTTGAGATGCTTCCAATTGTGTCATTTTCCTTTGCATATCTTGCCGAAAAATAGCATTTTCTTGTTGTTGCTCCATCATCATCTTCATCAATTGTTGCATCATGGTTGAAAGTGTATGTGTGCACGAGAAGGGGGGGTTGAATCGTGCAAGTTTTAAAAATTACTTCTTAAAACTTTTACTTAGAAAGCTGTTTTTACTCAGAAGGTAGAATTAAGAGTTTGCAGCGGAAGTTACTTTCTGAGAAGATTAAGTTTCTGAGAACTTAGTCTTTCTGAGAAAGTTCCTTTTTGAGCAATTATAAGAAAATGACTTTACGTTAGAATTTCTTAAACGCTTTCTGATTTTAATCAATAAAGTTTTTACAAGACTTCTCAATTAAAATCGTGGCAAAGTTTTCCTCAAAGATTTATGCAAGTAAAGAGTAAGGGAGAAAAACTTAACACAAAGAATTTTTATACTGGTTCGGTTATAACCAACCTACTCCAGTCCTCAACCTTCAGTTGAGAGTTCTTGGATATTCTTCTTAAAGTGCCTTCTCAGACAACACTGCCTTTACCAAGTAAAGGACTTCCACCACTTCACAACCCGAAGTGGATTTCCTTGCCTCACACTAGAGGACTTCCTTGCCTCCAACACTAGAGGACTTTTTGCCTTAATCACTTAAGGACTTCCTTGCCTCACACTGAGGACTTCTTTGCCTTAACACTTAAGGACTTAAACTTTGCCTCAAAAAACACTTCGAGGACTTAAACTGCCTTCAAACAGCGAAGGACTTAGCGTTTTTTCGGAAAGTTGTTTTTGCTTTGAAAACGAACTACTAAGATTAAGTTACAAACTTAATTTGACCCTTAGTAGACTTCTAGATTTAACTTACAATTGTAAGAATTTACACCAATACAGAACTAGAAGATTTTCGCAAAGTTGAAAGAACAATTCCGTAAAATTGTCTTTCTGAGAAAGTTTTAAGTTTTCGCAGATGATTTTCAATTCAGCAGAGTTTTTGCACGTTTAATCAAGAGTTTTTAGCACAAGAGTTTTGTCACATTGCTCTGGAATTGAACTCATATATATAGGCATCAAAGAGCCGCGAAATTAGAAGCTTTCACTTTGCTTATGTGGCTGTGTCCTTTTCAGAACGGCTCCCTGCTACAGTCAGCGCGAAATGAGGAACTTTTCAGAACTGCACAGTGCGCGTGTTCCCACTTCCTTAGCTAGTTGTAGCGAGCTTTCTGAGACTTCTTGCGATCCCTTGAGTCCAGACCCTTGGTTGCTTCTGAGTCCAACTTTCTAAGAGTTGTACGGACTTCTGAGGCGAACCTTCTGAGGGAAGACCCTTCTGAGAGCTACTAGTCGCAAGGTCTTCTGAGACCCTTCTGAGGCGACAATGTTCTTTCCTCAGAAACATGTTTCACCTTCTGCGCTTCTGAGACATCCTTTCTGATATCTTTTGGCGCTATGATTTTATCAATTGATCTCGAGGCTACTTGATGTTTTGTCTTGGTCTTTGCTCATGGTATTGCAACAATTTAAAGCTTTCTGAGACACTTAGCGCACATATTAGTACAACCTTAAGTAAAATTTTTATACTTATGGCTTACCTTGTTATCATTAAAACTTTCATTGCTCTAAGAGAATTATGCCTAATTCTCTCAGAAGGGTTCTGGAGCTTACAATCTCCCCCTTTTTAATGATAACAACTTAAGTCTTAAGATAATAATTTTGCTTAAGTTCAGAAGTGTTTCTGAGTAAGTTCATAACTTATTCAGAATGCACTTTTGCTTTCTTAGAAACTAACTTAGCTTTCTGAGAGAAGGCTTAGTTATTTTCTTAGAAGGCTGTGATAATCAACAGTTAAAGTATGCAATGTATGATTACTGTTTGAGATTATCAATTACATAGCGTGTATTTCTTGATGAATATACGTATGAAATTCAGAAATACCAGGCTAAGTAAATCAATAGATGCCAAATAATTAAGAATAAGCATGAAATGCCAAAATAATGATTTTTCATTGATGGTTTTGTAGAGATACAAAATATTTGGCTCCCCCTAAGTTGTTGCTCCCCCTAAGTCCTAGCCTAGTGTTTACGTATAGCCAATGTACAAAAATTTTATCATTCATTTATCTACTCCCCCTTTGTTATATCAAAAAGGGTGGCTAAGACATAAACGCCATCATTAACTTAGAACTACTGCCTTCTGGCAATGTAGCGTAGCAGCTGACATATCTCCATGAGAATCTCGCTCTGAGTCGCATTCGGAGCGCATTCTGGAGGTAGTTCAGAGGAAGTGGAAGGCTGTTGAGAAGATGAGGGTGGAGATGGAGGAGGGCGAGAGACTTCAGCCTCAAGAACCTCATCGATGATATCCCTCTGTTGATATTCAGGAAGTTCTTCTTCTTGGACAGCTTTGTCTTCAATAGCAGCGAGTTCAATAGAAGGCTGCCTCTGAGTGTCCTCAGAAACTAGAGCAAGGTCTAGATCAGAAGGTTGCCGAGCTGATGGTTGCTCCATAGCATCAGAAGTCTGAGCATCTTCGGAGAGGTTGAAAGTTGAGGTCTGGCTATGTATGGCTTCAATGCACTTCAACTTCTCAGTTCGACCAAAGAAAGGCCGAAATTGCACAGAGGGTGGTGTGACTACCATTCTTCCCAGCTGGAAGCCAGGACTAATCATCGAGTCCGTAATTGAGAAGGTAGGACCCTGTTGATTGAAGGATGGAGGAGGAACTTCTGTTAGATCTAGAGGAGGAACCTCTGGTTCCTTCTGAGAGTCCTTCTCAGATAGAGTTCCTTCCAAGGAACTGTGGGCAACAAATGCCTCAGCTGCTGCAACGTCGGCAGCCATGGTAGCGTCAGCGCCCACCTCTGAGCTGAGCCCAGTGCTGGTGGTCCCTGGCACTACTTCATGTGTTGAGACATGAGTTTCCTCATGTTCCGGAGGGATCTCAGAAGAGAGAGGACCAACCTCAGAAGTTGGTTCAAGTAAGGCTTCCTCATGCTGTAGTTGTTGTTGTGGTTGCATCTGAGCAGCTTCTAGAGTCTCAGAGGGTTGATCCAGTTCCTTCTGGACATCAAGCATTGTCTGAGCCAGTGACTCAGCATTCACAGCAGCAGCCTCGGTTGTGGTTACCTCAGAGAGTTCCACCATAGAAACCTCAGAGGTCTTCTTCTGTGGCTCTTTCTTGGAGCTTCCAGCATCTGGAGTGCGATGCTCAATGCGGGAGCTTGCCGCATCTTCTTCCTCAGACGAAGAATCAACAACATTTCCTCCATGCCCCTGAACGTCTTCTCTGGTTGGAGAGACATTCCCAGAGGGGGAGGAGTGATGAGAAGCTTCTGCTTCTTCTTCAGCAGTAGTAACAACAGCGGTAGTAGTGGCAACAGCAGCAACTGCTATAATTTCTTTTCCCGTCGGCTTCGGCGGGCTCTGTTTCTTAGTGGTTTTTATCCCCACTCCTTTGTGAGACTTTCCCTGATAATTCAAGGAATGCAGGAGTTTAGTTTTAAATTTGGTGGGTTTAAAACCAGCAACAGAATCAGAAACAGGAATTGAAGTAGAAGAAGATTTAAGAAAGGAAGGTGGAGTTTTAGAGTAAGCTTTTACCAAACGACCACGTTTCTTTTTCCCTTCTGGTGGCACGTCTGGGACTTGGAGAGTTGGAGGTGTTTTCCTCTTTCTGGTCATGGTTGCTCAGACGTTGTTTCTTCTGAGTCTTCAGCAGCCTCAACAACCTCAGGTTCCTTCTGAGGAGTCTTCTGAGCTTCCTCAGAAGCCATACTCCTTGTCACCCTTGTTGGAGAAGGGTGAGTCACCTTTGGCTGCTTCTTCTTCCTTTCTGAGGGGTCAGAAGCCTTTTCCTTTCCTTTCTCAGCCTTAGAGGGCTGCTTGGTGCTACAGCTCCCTTGTAAGGCTTTGCTTCCTCCTTCTTCTTAGGTGCCCCCGTTTCTGGTACCTTCTTCTTCTTGATGTTGTTGAAGGTGACCATGGTGAATTTGCTGTGGTTGAAGACGTATTCATAGTCTTCAAGGGGAAAAGAGAAGTGATTTAAGATCTTGGTCAAAAGACTCCCATAGGGTAGACTTGTAAGCGCTCTTTTAGGATATGCTTGGTGCATCATGTAGTTTAGCACCATCCTCCCAAAATCAACCCTCTCTTTCTTCAGCAGATGGTAAAGTAGACATGCGTCCATGGTGGTGACATTCCCCATGTCTCCAATCCGAGGGAGAAGGGTATGCTGGATAACTAAGAAGATGATTCTGGCTTCTTGCGTGAGATGAGGCACCTTCACGCCCTTGAGTGGTAGACTGTTGCTGCCAGTTAGAAGTGTTACTACTTCTTCTTCTGAGTCATCTACCTCCTTGACCCATTATGGGTCGTCGGCGATGACAGCACCACCATTTAAGGTCTTGAAAATTTTGTTGATGTCAGAGGAGGAGAAGCGGATCTGTTGATCAGCAATCGTGCTCTTGACCCCTTTGTTGGTGAACCTTTCTATTTGCGAATAGAATGCTCTCACCACATTTGGGTAGTACACGTCCTCGGAGCTCATCATGGCTGGCCATCCAGGTTGCTTGAGGAAAGTGAGTTGAAGTTCATCCACTTGATTGTATACGTTGAGAGGTAGTATCCTTCCCATAGCAAGATTTCTTGGAAGATAAGTCTTGTGGAATAGGGATTGCATCTCCTCATTGTCGTAGAGAATATCTTCGGATACTTCATTGAGGTTGTTTCTCATTAAGCCCTTAATCTCTCCAGAGAAGGCCATTTGGAAGAAAGGTTTAAGTTTGAGAAGAGATGAGAGGAGATAGAGAAGAACAAGAGAGTAGAGATAGCAAAGAGAGAGGGAGAACAGATGAAGATTGGAAAGCGAGGAGAGGATTTGGCAGAGTTTTGGTATGTTTTAAGCGCAAAGTGCTCAAATGGAACAATGCCATGAGTATTTATAGAACTGGCTTGTAACTATCCGTTTCTGACGCTTATCCAAAAGTTACCGTTGGTAACTTGTTTCTCGGAAGGTACCCTTCTGATAGAAGTGGTCCTTTTGAGAAATACTCCTTCTGAGAAATGTTTCAGAAGATCTCCTTTCTGAGGAATGAGTCTTCTGAGAACAAATTTTTTCAGATAGAGTTTTCTGTGTTTTTCCTACTTCTAGCTCAGAAGCTTAGTTCTATTGTTTGTCTCAGAGTCTAAACTAGGACTAAGGGGGGTTTCTAAGAAAAAGTTTTTAATTTCAAAGTACTTAGAAACGTCTTAGATTGAGAAGTCCTTTCAGAACATTGAAACGATCCTCGGGTAAAGGCTTTGTAAATATATCTGAGATTTGATCCTCCGTATTCACAAATTTAAGTTCAATGTCGCCTTTTTGCACATGATCCCGAATAAAATGATGTTTTATATCAATGTGCTTGGATCGAGAATGCTGAATAGGATTCTTAGCTAAGTTGATAGCACTTGTATTATCACAGAGGATAGGAATTTTGGTGTACCTTAATTGATAATCAAGTAGCTGATTCTTAATCTAGAGCATCTGAGAACAGCAGTTCGCAGCAGATACATATTCAGCTTTAGCAGTTGATAGGGCGATCGTATTTTGCTTCTTGCAAGACCAAGTGATCAAGCATTTTCCAAAGAAGCAGCAGCAGCCACTTGTGCTTTTGCGATCGATCCTATCTCCAGCGTAGTCAGCATCACAATATCCTACAACATCAGAAGAACAACCTTTCTCGTACCAAAGACCAAGATTAGTAGTTCCACTTAAATATCGCAAAATTCGTTTAACTGCAGTTAAATGTGATTGCTTAGGCTTAGATTGGAATCTAGCACAGATCCCAACACTGAGTTGGATATCTGGTCTGGAGGCAGTTAAGTAGAGAAGTGAGCCAATCATCCCTCGATAGTTGCTTTCTGAGACTTTCTCACCATCTTCATCCATGTCAATTACTTGAGAGGGATGCATGGGAGTGCTCATGGGTTTGGCCTTATCCATCAGAAACTTCCTCAGAAGTTCTTTGGTATACTTCTCTTGGTGGATAACTGTCCCTTCTGACTCTTGCTTGATTTGCAATCCTAGAAGAATTTAATTCTCCCATAAGCTATCTCGAATTCACCTTGCATAGCTTGGAGAATTCTTTGCAAAGGCATTCATTGGTTGCGCCAAATATTATGTCATCAACATAAATCTGGACAATCAAGAAGCCAGAGTCTTCTGAGAGTGTAAAGAGAGTTGTGTCCACTTTCCCTCTGAGAATCCGTTTTTAAGTAGGAAAGAGCTCAATCTATCGTACCAAGCTCTTGGAGCTTGTTTCAGACCATAGAGAGCCTTTGTAATCTTAAATACGTGATCCGGGAATGCATCATTCACAAAACCAGGAGGTTGTTTTACATAAACTTCCTCAGAAAGGTATCCATTCAAGAAGGCAGACTTAACATCCATCTGATAGAGTTTGAAACCTTTGTGTGCAGCAAAGCTAGCAACATTCTGATAGCTTCCAATCTTGCGACTGGAGCAAAAGTTCATCGTAGTCTATCCCTTCTTGTTGGTTGTACCTTGAGCAACCAATCTAGCCTTGTTTCTCACGACTTGACCGTTTTCATCAAGTTTGTTTCGAAACACCCATTTAGTCCCAATGACACTTTTGCCTTTGGGCTTCTGAGTTAGTTTCCAAACTTGATTTCTCTCGAATTGGTCAAGTTCATCATGCATGGCATTTACCCAGCTAGGATCATCTAACACCTCTTCTATGGAGTCTGGTTCAAGTTCAGAAACCATAGCAAGATTTGTGTAGTTCCTTCTGGTTTTACGCCACGTTCTGGATTACCCAAGACTTCATTCTGAGAGACGTTCTTCAAGTCTCTTGAGCCTCTAATCTCTTTAGATAGGGTTCTGAGAAGGAGACACAGAAGGTTCTCTTTCTGAGTCATCAGAGGCTTGACCTTCTGAGAATCTAAATTCCATTGCATTTGGAGAAGTAGATTCTCTAGGTTCTGGAGCTTCGATGATGCTACTAGATTTTCTTTAGTTAGAGATGGTTGTTCCATGGGTTGGAAGTCAGTCTCATCATCTATAAGAATTTTCTTTTTGGCTTCTCAGAAGAGATGTTGAGTTTCTCAAACTCATCTTCTAAGTCTGCATCTTTCTGAGACATGTCCTTACTAAGTCTTTGAACTTAATATGGATGTCTCTTCAACACATTTACTCCTTTGTTATATACTCTGTAAGCTTAGAGACTGAGAAGTATCCTAGGAAGAATCCATCATCGGACTTAGGATCAAACTTAGAGAGTTTGTCCTTGTGTTGAGAATAAAACAAGAAGAACCAAATACATGGAAATAAGAAATGTTGGTATTTTATTCTTCCATAGCTCGTAAGGTGTCTTTTCAGAATTGGTCTCAGAAAGACTCGATCTGAATGTAGCATGAAGTGTTAACTGCTTCAGCCCAGAAACCTTTTGAAAGTTCGCTTTCTAAGAGCATTGTTCTTGCCATCTCTTGAAGCTTCGATTCTTTCTCTCAGCCACTCCATTTTGTTGCGGAGTTCTGGGAGATGAGAATTCGTGAGCAATGCCCAGATTTTCACAAAACTTTTCGAAAGCATGGTTTTCAAATTCACCACCATGATCTGATCTTATGGCATGAATGTGCGAATCCTTTTCTGTTGAAACTCTTTTTGCAAATGCTTCGAACTTCTCAAAAGTTTCTTCCTTAGAGGCTAAAAAGAAACCAAGTGAATCTGGAGTAATCATCCACTATGACAAGACCATAGCGTTTTCCAGAAAGAGAAGTTGTTCTAGTTGGTCCAAAGAGATCCATGTGGAGCAGTTCCAGTGTTTCTGAGTAGAAATACCACTTTTACTGGGAAAGGAAGCTTTGGTCTGTTCCCTTTTTCACAGAAGTCGCAGGTTGCATCCTTCTCATACTAATTCTGGGAAGCCCTTTACAAGTCCTTTCTGAGAGAGTTCAGAAAGAAGTCTCATATGGGCATGACCAAGTTTCTTATGCCATATCCATTTGTCTTCTTGGATAGAGACAAGGCACTCCACGTTTTGATCCTTTAGATCATCCAGATGGATACATAGATGTTACCAACACGTTTCCTTCCAGAACGATCTTGTCATTTGTGAGATTAATCACATGACAATACTTGGCATAAAACTCACCTTTAAGCCTTTGTCACAAAATTGACTAATGCTTAATAGATTGTGAGTTAAGCCATCGACCAAAAGTACATCTGAGATTTGGTGAGAGGAATCCTTACCAACATCTCCGATTGTAGTGACTCTTCCCTTAGCACCATACCGAATCGCATTGTTCCGCCCTTCTTGGGCTTGAGACTTCTGAACTAGTGCTTGCTTCCAGTCATGTGCCTCGAGCAGCCACTGTCAAGGTACCACTGCTCATCGTGGTGGTGGAGCAGCGCTTGATGATGTACCTGCAGTCACAAAGTTAACAGATTTAGGTACCCATTCTTTGTTGGGTCCTTGCTTGTTAGCTTTCTTGGACTTTTGCCTTCTTTCTTAAAGGGTCATGGTTTTGAGAGTCAGAGACTTTTGTTTGCCCTTTTCAGAAGCACTTGCTTCTGAGAAGTTTTACCCTTCTGAGAGGGGTTAGTCTTCTTAGAAGGCTTTGCTTTCTGAGTTTTCTTTTGAGCCTTCTGAGGCTTAGAGAGTTTTCCTTTTTTCAACATAGGACATTTTCAGAACCATGGCCACTTTTAAACATGCGATGCACGTGCGAGGTGATTAGTTAAAGATGGATCAATATCATTTGGTTCGAATATTTCTTCATAACCAAGTCCACTCTTATCCTTGTAAGGTCTTTGACCACCAAGCAAGAGTGTCATCATTTTTCACCCTTGACCATCTTAACTAAGTCAGAAGTGAGAAGCTCATTTGTCTTTTGTAATTCTATCAAAGCCAGTTCGGCTTTTTCAACAGTTACAGAAGACATTGTTTCTAAAGCTTGATAGAGGTTGTGACCTTCAAGATATCTATTTTTAAAGTC
The DNA here is from genome assembly GCA_013621005.1 of Aeschynomene evenia. Lineage (NCBI taxonomy): Eukaryota > Viridiplantae > Streptophyta > Magnoliopsida > Fabales > Fabaceae > Aeschynomene > Aeschynomene evenia. The sequence goes on along the minus strand of CM024272.1, from coordinate 4,903,061 downwards.
ATTTCTTTCAAGCCTTAGGTTCTCTACTTCTTGAATTAGTCTAGCATTTTCAGCTTCTAAGTGTTTAAAAGACTTTCTTAGTTTGCTGAAATTGTTAGCTAATTCGTTTGAGTCTCTCAGAAGCTCTTCATAGAGTTATGAGATCTCATTGTATGAGTATGAGAGAGGATGAGAGTTTGTACCGGCCATGAAGCAGACATTAGCTTCCTCTTCACTTGCTGACTCAGAGCCTTCCTCTTCTGAGTCACTCCATGTAGCAGCCATTGCCTTCTTCTTCTTCTTGGGAATGAACTTCTTCTTTCCCTTGTTCTGAGGGCACTCCGTTCTGAAGTGGCCTTTTCTCCACAGCCGAAACATGTGGCATCAGAAGGCTTTGACTTTCCTTTTCTAGGGGTGATCTCTTTGTCTTTGCTTGGTCTTCTCTTCCAAGCTTTCTTCATTTTCCTTACTAGAAGAGAGATGTCATCTTCATCGGAATCTGAGTTTTGATCGTTTTCAGACTCAGATATTTCTTCAGCCTTTAGGGCTTTTGAAGTCTTTTTTATCTGACTTTCAGAGCCAGAGCTTTCTGAGGTCTTGAGGATGAAGATGGTCCTCCAAGCAGTCCTTCAAGCTCAATCTCGTGAGTTCTGAGTGAGCCAAACAATACATCTAAACCTAGCTGATTTAGATCCTTTGCTTCTTGGATCGCTGTCACCTTTGGGCGCCACTTGGCAGAGAGGCTTCTGAGAATTTTCCTCACCATCTCAGCGTTGGAGTAGGTCTTTCCCAAGACCTTTAGCTGATTTATGATGTGGAGAAACCTTATTGACATGTTGTCAATGGTTTCCTCAGGTTGCATGCAGAAGGACTCGTACTTATGTACGAGCATTGATACCTTGGTTTCCTTGACTTCATCATTTCCTTCATGCAGCATGTGTAATCTCTCCCAAATTTCTTGAGCGGTGTCACACGACACAATCTTGTCGTATTCTACCTTGGGCAAGGCGCAGAGAAGAATGTATTTAGCTTTGAAGTTGAGTTGTTTCTTCTCCTTCATCTCTTGAGTCCATTCGTCCTTAGGGGA